>LOEQ01001146.1:366150-381518 GCA_001685075.1 Bramus lutescens | reverse complement strand
ATCTATCTATCTATCTATCTATTTATCTATCATCTATCTATCTATCATCTATGTTCAAGCATAGATTTTAGATTAAAATGTTATATTTATTATAATGCAGACTTGCTTTTTAATTAATAATTTTGGATATTTACTAAAAGAGCTTTTTGAAATAGCTTTAAAAATTGTTAATTCTCATACTTTACTTTTCGAAGAAATAAATTGATGTTTTGTATAATTTTAACATAATTAAATTTTAGTATTGATTGGTTTTATGTGTGTACATACACTCATAGTGTGTGTGAGAGCTCATGTGTCCGAATGCATGCACATTACTGTGGGGGTACAGATGTGTGTGTACCACACTTTTCATTTAAAAATCAGAAGGCCACCTCAGGTATCAAAGTCCTCACCTGCTCTTTGTATGAGACAGATTCTCTGGTTTACTGCTGATACATTAAGCTATTGGCACTAAAGTTTCTGGGAATTCTCCTTCCTGTCTCCCATCTGTTCTTGGGAGTGCAGGGATCACAGACATAGGCTAAAGTGTCTGGCTTTTATTCATCCATTGAGCCATTGTCCCATATCCCCATGTTGAGACAAGGTTTTCTGTATCTCAGACTGGCTTCAAACTCACTATGTGACAGAGGGTGACCTTGAACTTCTGAGTGTATGGCCCACCATGCTTGGCTTATAGGGTGCCAAGGATGGGACCCAGGCTTCCAGACTGCTAGGCAAGCACTGTTCACTGAGCTGCATTCCTGGAACTATTTTAAATCTTTTAGGTCACTGGGAATAGACAAAGTGAGAACCTTGGCATATGTATCTTCTTATGTTCAGAAACAGAAAAAGTACCCCCCCCACAAAACCTAAAAAGAGGCATTCTGCTCAAAATCGAAAGCTTCAGACAATGAAAAGTAAACAAGCTTGTCAAGCTGACTCACATAAAATACATTAACAAGATAGTTCAAATTCTTTAGCTGATGAAGATTTAATTGCCATTCAAAACAATAAAAAGGAGCCAGAAAATTATCCCCAACAAATCTACAACTTGAACAACTAAGAATAAATCCCTAGCAACTTCATGGTTTCTATAAAGATTTCATCACTGATTAAATTTTAAAAAAATGTCGGGAGCCTTCACTTGAACTCTTACACTTGATGTCCAACAAATCCTGGCAGCTATGACTTTCTCCCAAGTTATAAATTCTTAAGACCCAACCTAAACTTGGCTTGCAATCCTTTCTCCTTTTCCACCACTGTCAGAAAATGAGTTCCACCTGGGAATTTCCCCGTGTGGCATGATCACTTGGCTCCAGGCAGAGGAACTAAGGAGGCAACACACATGGCCCCCATTGTCCCTCTGGGCAGCCATCACTGCTTTCTAGCTAAAAACTGAACCACATCTGATCTTCGAGTGGGAACGTGTCCCAAGAGTAAGGATGGACGGAGTCTGTAGCTGGAGTCTGATAAAGTTCTTACTTACAGGCAAAAAATGAAGACTTAGCTGAGCCCTTCCTTCATCTTGTTCCATCTCTCTTCCGGCACGGCTTCTCTCCATCACCTTCAGACTCATATGTGTGCCCTTCTCAGACTTATACAATGAGCGTCTAGTGGGGTGAACACCAGTAAAGAAGGCCAAGGAGGGCACAGCAGGCTTCGAAAAACATCACTTCATATTTCTGGCCATCGTCCATTACTTAAACTCTGGGGACAAATCTTGGACCAAGCATTTTAACAACTTAATGAACACAGTGAATATTTTGAATAGAATTGTCTCTTTTTTATTTCAAAGGCTGGGAGAAAGATGTTTCTTAGTCATCTAGATTGAGGGACTAACTCACAGTAATCTGTATTAATGTTTGGCAAAAGGAATATTGGCTTTCTTGTCTCAAACACAGAAGGAATTTTAGAGTGAGTGTGTATGTGTGTGTTGCTATGTTATGTGAAGGCTTCCTATGTTTGCCAGTGCTGGGGCTACATATCCAACTCCTCCCTGGGCTGGGGATTCAAACTGAGATCTTCAGCTTTGCATAAGAAGTGTTCCTCCCCACGGAGCCATCTTCTTAGCCCTGAAGTCCAGTTTTACACACACACACACACACACACACACACATGCACATAAACGCAGATATATAAATGTGTATGTATTCACACTTACACACAAAATCAAAAAGCTGAATGACAACCTTGGAAGAGACGAGCTCCTTGCCAAGGTCTATAAGCTACTGTACAGTGCAGAGGCAACCTTGGCTTCCTGGTAGCTCAATGTCCTTTCCAGTTAATGATGGCTCCCTCTTTAGCCCCATGAGCTGACATTGCTGCCAAGATATTGATACTCACACCCCCCAAAACAACATGATTTTTAAGGATTTGAAAATGCTAGAAAATCAAACATATAAATCCTATATCTCCTTATATATTTTATATAATTAAATAAATAATTCTAAGTGTATCTAATTATGGTCATTATTGAAATTTTACAGAACACTTTCAGATTCAATTCTCTTAGATATCTTAATAAAAGGCCTCAGTAATAATGTTATCATTAGTTTAAAAGAATTGAAAATATGTTCTATAGAAAATATTAACTAATTGCATCTGTTCTGAAGAGCAACTTCCAATGCCAAGCTTAAAATAAATTCATTTTTTCAGTTTAAATTTTTTATCAGATTTCTAAAATGTATCAAATCTGTGTATATAAAATGTACCATGAGTAAAGCAGATATAATGAGTTATTATAATTCTGATAAGTATCATATACACACATATATACACACATATAAGTGTGTGTGTGTGTGTGTGTGTAGTTTTATTTTGTTTTTGAGACAAAGTCTCACTATTTATCCCTAAATTGTTTGGAAATTGCTATGTAATCCAGGCTGGCCTTGAATTCACAGAGATATGCCTGTTTCTGTCTCCCAAGTACTGGGATTAAAAGAATATGCTACCATGCTTGGCTCAGATACACAAATACATATATATATATATATACATATATTTAAAATTTTTTCACTTCTGTACATGTGTGCACACATGTGTGTGTGCATGCAAACTTGCACACATCCTAAGGAAGCCCAAAGAGAGCAGTGCATTGCTGAAGCTGTACTGAGAGGCAGTTGTGAGCTGTTAAGTCTGGGCTGCGTCTGAACTCAGGTTCTCTGGAAGAGCAGGAAGCGCTCTTGACTGCCTAGCAATCTCTCAAGCCCCCTTTAGATATATTTTAAGGTTCTGAGTTCTAAGGGGAAGCGTGAAAGAATGGAGCTTGTACCCTCCATGCTGCACAGGGTAGAATGGTTCTTGAAAACAACGCTTCCTCAAAAAATACAAAATACAAAAGTTTGGTTTTGTGTATTTGATTTAGAAATGTCTTTTCAACCTCTGAATTTGGCTTCCTGAAAATGTCATTTTTTTTAATTTTTAGAAGACTCTCTTCCCTGCTACATATATATTCAAGGAACTTAGGAATCAAAAGTTGGTCTCCAGACTTTGTGTAGCTGCTTGCAGTAAACTCGGAGAAAAGTTGTTAAGTAACCAAAGCATTTAAAGTCTGGTGTCTGTCATCTGGAAGAGGTTCAGCTCACAACATACCGGTCACCCCAGCACCTGGTTAGTGGAGGCAGGACCATATGGAGTTCAGGGACATCATTGGCTACACAATGAGCTCAAAGCATCCCTAAGCTACAGGAAACCCTCATTCTCCCCCACAAAACCCTAAATAAACAAATTAATTAATAAAATGCACTTGTGTTTCTAGCTATTCCATAATGCTACATCCATTGACATGCAAGTGTTCAGGGAGAATTCTGCAGTTGGTTGATAATTTCCGACATTTCTAGATCAGATAGAAAAGTTCTCCCCATCCATTTTCATGTGGTGTTAGACCCCCTGACAACTCAGTAACACTGGCGCGTGTCTTGCAAAATGAAAAGCAAAAGTAGCTGACCAATCCCTACCCTGAATGAATCTAGATGCGTATATCGGACTAGTTCCTGTCTTTTCTCCAAAGTCATATATGTAAGATGCAAGAAGATACAGAATTTGAAAAGATAATGGAGGCTTAGATGTATAATACTTAGAAAAAATATAAAAATGAAATTATCTTTTTCTTTCTAGAATTCAAAATCCACATTAACATTTCACCATAGTTAAAAAAAAACCTTCCAATTCTATATCGAGGTGTTTTTAAAATACCAATATACTTCAAAATTAATAATAAGTTAAAATATTTTAGTCACTGTAAAAAACATATGTTAATATTCACTCGCAGTAAGACTCTAAGTTTAGCCTTGGCATATTGAAAATTATTGCCACTTGTGCTTATATCATAAAACACAGTTTTATTTGCTTCAGAAACAAAAGAACTAAGGATTAAGAGCAAATTAAATCTGAATTTCTGATTATTTGAAACAGAGATGAACCTGCCAGAATGCTCCACATTACCAAACATTCACATATCTGTGCTACAAAACAAGTAAGAAGGAGGAAATGAGGGCCTTGTTTCCTCGTGTAACATAAACAAGCTAAAATAAAAATGACAAAGCCTGCAAGACCCAAACTCGTCATTCACAGAAGAAAAATACAAAATGATGACTGTGAGACAGGGAGAGGATACTAAATATGCAACTAAACTCTGGGAGTCTGGATTTAAGTCTCCCGTGCACACTCCTCAGTTCTGAGCTCAGCCACGGGTTATAGCATCTTTACTGGTGCTTCTAGAAAAGGGGAAAGAAGGCAATCTGTGGGCACACAGACAAGCACAAGGGCCCCATCTGCCCAGGGCTTCAGCGAAGACCTCAGCGGGAAGCTAGCACCCTGGGAGGCACCATGTCCTCTGTATTCACCAAGAGTCCCAAGGCTGCAGGAGTGAAGGCTGGGGCACCAGGAACTCTCCAGAAGCCTAGCTGTTTCCACTGCCATTCTTCTGAGACCTAGTTAGAGTTCTCACAAGCTCAACAAAATGTGGGGTCCAAAGAAGAAGGAAACAAATCACAGGGGGAATAAGTACCTAATATTCACCTTATAAGTGGACTTTCAGACAAACTCTATAATCTTGGGAAGCCTGCTTATATTGGCTGATTCCCCATAAGACACTTCGTTTAAAATTTTGCAAGTCTCTGCCCAATTCAGTTACATTTCCTAGTCATTAGCCTGGAGAAAAAGGGAACTCAGAAAATGTTCGGTGATTAAAGGCTCAATCAGTAAGTGGACACATGATTACAGACGTGTTCATATTCTTTGTGCACTTGTGGGTTACACAGCTCACGCTTTTTCCTCCACCCTGCCTTTCCTTTAAGTACTCTTCCTATTTCTTCAAAATCGAAGGTTATAGCAGTACAATTGAATACATCCACATAATTTTAATAATATGGGTAGCTGCATGAAAATTTCTTTGTTGTGCCAGTTGCTCATAATAATTTCTTTAAAAATATACAGACAGGAAAAACCGAACAAAATATAAATTCTATCCCTCCTACTTTTGCTTGAATTCCACACCACAACACTCTCCTTCTTCAGGCTATGACACAATGTGCCTTTGTATGTGACTGTGTGGTTTGTCTAGTCGTCTGTCCATTAGTATCCCTGAGAACAGGAAAAGAACTAGTAGGTGTGCGCATGCGCGTGTGTGCGACCGCGTCTGTGTGTGTCCTCCCACACCCACTTCCCTAGATTGTTCTCCGCAGAAATCTCCTTCTACGTGGGCCATGGGCCAAGGAGAGCCCGAGGACTTCCCTGACCTAAGCCAAGGGTGTATAGTGCACTAGGCACCGTCAGCAGGGTGCCCAAGGGACAACGTGGGAAGGAGGAACTGAGGAGGATGCAAGGAGGGGGTGGGGGGCTGGTAGCAGGAAATCCAACACTTTCTGCAGTATTTTGAAATCGGCAGAGACTTTGCAGGACAAACACATTCTCAAGCGATGCCTCTAAGAACAGCCAGAATACAAAGATCTACCCGGGTTTATATAAACTTTACCCAACAAGGAGAAACCACCGAGAAAAAGCTCGGTCCTGCTCAAAGATGTGCTTGATTACATCTTCAAGACAAGAAATAACTTTCAAAATGCTTTTGCCCTCATTTCAACAACTTTCCAAACATGTTTACCTCCACTTCTACACTGAAACTTTGTCATGGTTGTTTGGGATCCATTGCGGTAGCCACTGGCCCTTTCTTGGATCCTGGTATTGCCTGACACCCTGAACCTTCACACACTTAGCATACCTCCTGCTCCCCAACAAGTAAACAGGGCCCTCAGCTCAGGATGTAACTCTCAGGAGGAGCTCTTCTCTCTAGCAAGCTCCTCCTCCCTCAGCTTTCTCATGCTTTCCTGTCTTATTTTCAACTGCATTTCTGACAGCTCAGTAAGGTCTACAAACACAGCATCCCCCAGGAGTCCCCAGCTGAGGCATCCAAACATCATGGGATTGGATCATGAGGGCATTGCTCTAACAAACAGACCCAGTAATGGATTCATGAGGTAATGGCATTTGGGAGGTAGGAGCAGAGAGGCCTGACTAGAAGAAAAAGGAAGCAACTTAGGGCTGGGCTTTGAAAAGGAACTTGTCCCTAGCCTCTTCTTCCTGGTCACCACAAGGTAAGCAGTTTTTCTCTACCATAGTCACACAGTGGTGTAGCCAAGTGGCCAATGGACTGAAGCCTCTGTAATTGTAAACCAAAATAAATCATGTTTCCTTTTCATTGGCTTCTTTTAAATACTTGGTACAAACATAAAAATTGGACACGTAACTAAAACACTTCCAAGTACTGGATTTGGGTTTCAAATCCAAGTTGAGCATCTGGTTCCCGCCACACTTCCCACCTTTCTGGTACAGAACTGACATTATTCCCATGACCCTTCACTCAGCTCCCACCATTGCACTTAGAGAAGTCTGCTCTGAAATTGAGGGAACAGAGTCCATATGTAAAATCCCCAAATAATATTCATCTATTTTGGAGTAGAATAATTCTCATATACCGCAACACATATTTCAACACCCAGGATAATGTATGGAGCTGAGCTGGGATTCTGTAGTTTGGATTGCTTCCCTGACATTTACTAAAATCACTGAATTGAACTGTTGTCTTCTTTTTGTGTCTCAGCCCTCAAAGCCGGACAAGAAAATATCCTGCAGAACAGATAATTCACTTACTGTGATCTCTAGGAATTGTCTCCTTGTTTGTGTTCCTACAACCATCTGAGCTCAGAGCTCAGAGAGAACTAGTAGCCTCCTGGCTTATCTACCTCCAATTCTTCCGATTTTTCTCTTCAATCTTGTCATTAAATAAGACTTAATTAGATCCCCCCATAAGCCAGTTGTGTGTCTCCTTAGCTTAAAAGTGTGGTAAGATTCCTCCACTTCTCTCTAAAGCAAAGCATAGGTTATCATTACTGAAAGGCTCTCTCTACTCTTTAGCCGGCCTCCATGTCTCTCCTTTCACATCTTCTCCCCATTCGCCAATGCTATGTCTCAAATATACTGCTTCCTCCCTATTCCATGTTTAAAACAATAATATTCATCCCACGTCTTGCTACAGGTGGGCACAATTCCTCCCATTTGACACGATTTTCCCTTTGTTAAAGTCATCCTTAGGAAATCCTATCTGATCCTCGAGGCTCCCTGCCCCCAACCCAGGACACCCATGAGAGCACAGATGTCACAGAGCATTCTCTTTCGACATTCCTGACTCATGGCTACAAACTTCCCTGTATTCAAGTCAGGTTCTCCTCTCTACTTTTTGGACACTAACCTGCATATGGCAGAACTGCATCAAATAAACGTTCCCTGAATTTAACAAAACTAAAGTTTTCACAAGTAGCCAAAAAAGCTCAAGTTCTATGGAAAAAAGGGGGGGGTGAGGGCTCAAGCCAGCAGTGTTGGCAGTTGTGATGATTGGTGTTCTCCAAATTTCCACGTAAAGATGATGACAGAATCAAGTTATGCTGCAGTCAATGAATTATTGATTTGTGCACAAATCACTCTGTTAATGGAAATCTTTCATGGCTTGAGATCTAAGATACACTCACTGCTCTATACTTACCACATGTTCGCTTTCATCATTACTACACAGAGTAATGACAAAGGTAATGGCAGTTACAGGATCAAGGATGCTCGTAAACTAACTTAATCCAGAATAGCTCTTCTGAGCTGAAAACACACCTTTACGGATAGGAAGAGCAGTGGATTATACCAAAGCAGTCAACTCATTGCTACCATGAAACTTAAAAACCTAAGCTTTTCTGGGTGTTAGATACATCACCAAATGAAAGAATAAATTCACTCAAGTAGCTGGTATATTTGTCTGTATTTTGGTGCTTAATACTCTCCCCCATTTCCTTGAACCAGCCTGTCAAGTGAAATACGTCACAGGAAAAGAAAAGTATGTGTCTGTGCACCACTTAGGGCTGCGAGGGTCAAACTGTCCTTTCGCGGTGCCACTTCAGCAAGTCATGAAGGGCAGGAGTCATGCTCCTCAGAAGGAAAAGGCAGCTCTGCCCCCATCTGTCTTATTCTGGGAGGCTGAAAGAGACACTCAGGCTCATGGGAGTACTGAAAAGTAGCGTGTTCCCATGGAGGTGAATTCATGGGGAATCTTGGCAAGGGTTAGGGATGAAAAAACTTGAACCCCAGCTAAACCTTTGGGAATATTTAATGAGCTGAAAGAACAGCAAGAAGAGGAAGAAGATGCAACTTTTCCTGTGTGTTCTTACTTTTAACGATGAACCCTCATGAAAAACGAAAAGAATAAAATACACAGCATTTTGTCTGTTATTATCTCAAATACATAAGATCAAGTTGATCATGCCACTACCCAACCTGGCATCTCTCTTCACTTTCCTTTTATGTGAAAAGTCATTATTTTAACTCCAGGTTCAAAGCCTCTTGCTCCCACCTCCAGAGCATATGCAAGAAAACGAGCACTTTGAAAAACACTCTGAGTGAATGGGTGGGGGCGGAGAGGGAAGGAGGGAGGAAGGGAGACGGAGAAGTCTCCATCCAATCAGGATTCCCTCATTGCTTCCTATATACTTTTCTTCCAATTGTCTGTGGCCTCTTAGTCCTTTGTACTGCGCTGTTATTCCAACTCAGGTCCCCAACAACTGCCCTACCCCCACTTCACAAAGAAGTCAGGAGATGACAAGGCCCACTAGGTACAGCTGGCACCTTTTCAGTGAAGGACAATTCTGGGCACAGTTACCAGGGGTGGTGAGCTGTACTAGTGTAAAGAGAACCTGAAGGAAGGAAGTAGGGCCGAAGGCAGCCACAGAAGCCGGGGCAATCAAAACCTGGGGTGTGAGGAACTGAGGAGGAAAGTCAAATGAGAAAGACTAGGAAGCAAACATTGACTTAAACCATCGAGGCAGGCCCTTTGTGATATGAGTGTAGGAGGAGACACTGAGGGCATGCCACTAGGTGACAGCCCTTGAGTAACTTAATGGGAACACGCCCAAGTCCCCAGTGACTGCTACACCCCCTTACCCTACTCCGCTCTGCTCCTACCAAGGAACACAACTTACAGGAGCCTCCTAAGGGGCCCTCTACTCAAAAACTATCAGCACCTACCCACCCAGGTCTACAGGAAACATCTAGGCCTTCAGTGCTGCAGGGCTATCCTGGCTCAGCTTTTTACCCCTAAACCTCCCAGTATCCTACATGTTCATAGGTTCACAGGTCCCATGTCATTTCGTCTCATGAGTCTTTTCACAGGTAACTGTTTTTGTTGCCATGGTATTTGTTTTACATTGAGCATTTGTATTTTACATTTCAAGAAGGTACAAGACCCAAAGACAGCATACATCAAGGAAGGAGAAAACCCAGGGTGGAGTTCCATAGAGCAGTCATTCTGAATGGAAGTTATGGAACTTCACATGGATTTTATACTTTACTATTGAATATATTCATAAATACTTAAATATATAGTCTTTGGGTTTGGTTTTCTTGGTGCATGATTTTTCTTACTTGCTACCTTTTTATAATAAACTTTCAAATGAAAACATTAAAAAGGGCACTAAAAGCTTGGAAATTTGTCCTTACTGACCCTGTTGCAGATATTTAGTAAGATTCAGACCTACTGATTCATATCACTAATGTCATGAGGCTATTATCTATGTATCAATTTCTCAGACTCTAACTTGAATTTTGAAAGGAAACTCACAAATATTTTAATGAAACTCAACAAGTAGTTGCGGGATGTCAACTATTTTTCTCAAGCCTTTTTATGTTCCCCCAGGCTGAGAAAGATATGGATAAAACAAAGATCTACTGTTGCTCTCAAGTGGGGCCTTTAGATACACAGCACAACAAACATACAATTCACATAAATTACTTCACCATAAGGCACGCACATGAGCACACACACACACACACAAGAAAAAAAAAGTCAAGAAGTTACAGGAGAGGAATCGAAAGGTTGTGTGGATTCTGAGACCAGATAAGATAAAACAGAAAGACCAGTGGCATTACGTTCAAACATAAAATGAGAACCTCCATGGAGGTGGTTTTGTCCATTATCCACTTTAAGAATTTTTAAGAAGCACTGCAACTGCCCAAGGAGCCTGGATCCAAGAACTCATTTTGAAGCGGTTAGAGCATTGCTTGAAGATGAGGAGAGTCTCAGGTTGCGGAGAATGTCTGGGTAAACTTACGGTGTCTTTCATTAGATCGCCCCTGTCTGGGGTCTGAAAACTGCACATTCAGATGCCATGCTGGTATTCGATCTTCTGGGCTGGCTGGAGAATCCCTAAAATCTGATAATTCTCATAATTTCAATATGGCTTCTCTTTCCTTACATGAATCAGACTAAACAGAATGTAGTGACCATATCCACAAAGCTCCTATATTTGGATAATGTCGGTCAACTAGACCTATGCTCTCACAATGACTGTGACATGCCAGCTGACATTAGGTAAATCAGGATTGCGTTCTGTCTCTGTGATTGATTCACTGGGGCTGTGACATTGACTAAGCCACTATCTGTAGCTCTTCAGCTGTAGCCTTCATTTCCTCGCACACAAACTAAAGCACATGGAGCTGTTGCTGCACGGGCAGTAACACAGGTGAACACTATTTGCAAATGATGAACTACGATACTGGGTGCTAATACACACAGAAACAAGGCACACAGAACCTCAGTTTCATAACCGAGGAGAGGTCCAGGAAGTAACTGATGAGAAGTCCCCCCACACAGCCATAATACAGTACAAACCAAAGGAAAGAGTCAGAAATAACTCTACAGAAGAGAACACTGTTAAATCAGAGAGCAGCCTTCCATCGGGATGTTGAACACCTATAGAACAGACATGGGCTGAAATGTGCGTTGCTTGTATGACTGTCTTAATGAATGCTGATTGAATAAATAGATCGACTAAAATGATTTCATGAATGAATGAACTGTGTGGCCAAGTGAAACGCTTGAAAAATTCAGGGACATACTTTTTGAAAAATGGAACCACATAGCTCATAAAATCGAGTAGTAACTCATAGACTCCAAATGGGTCTATTATAATGATGAAACAAAGTGAGGTCACTGAAAGTCATGTACAGATGCTCTTAAAAGCCAATGGTCTAATTTCACTTGTCAATACTCAAACATGTATGATACCCTCCTCAGTTATAATAAAAAAGAAAGGATTTACAATGAAATGTCTTCCATGCACATGAAAATCTACAAAACTGCCCCGTTACAAAAGGAAACAGTTCATGGGCTACACCCTGACAATTGGCAGGAGCTAATTGCCGGCAAAGACAGGCGAAGCCACAGTAAGCCCGGCAGGTTTGATGAACACCATCTGAGCAGCTGAAAAGTGTCCAAATACAAGAAAGTGTTTTCTTTTATTTTCTGAATTTTTAGAAATCAGAAGGAGAACAAAAATACATATGTGGGCATAGCAGAAGAGAAGGAAACTGTGGAAGGTTGAACAATAGGTCTGAGGAAATCACAAAATATAGCAATTTTGACAGACATCAGAAATAGGCATTTTGTACTTCTTAACATAAGACTTCAACAATTTATAATTCTAAATATTAATAACTGTAGTATTATATAATTCTTGGCAAGCTAACTACTACTTTGAAATCCAATATTTCCAATAAATATGGATTCTTAATTCTTACTTTAAAATGACCATGAACTTACAGCTAGGATCTTGAATTGTACAGCTTGCTCAATAAAGGCTAAAATGTTTTCTCTTCTAATGCAAAGACAGCACTTATCAAATTCCTAAATAAATCTACCCATTCAATGAAGGACACTTCCACCCGAGAACATAGATCAGAACCCATGGTTACAGACCCAGATTTTAGCTAGACATATAATATTAAGATTGGTCAAAAGCATTACCACCTTGAAGGAAAACAGCAGTGCATAAAACCAACATTATTATAAAGATAAAATAATTCACATTTCTTATTCTTGACAGGAATTACCATAAAATGAATATTCTAATGGGTGCAGACTTTCCTTCTTTGCAGTATCTTTTTATATGCCACAAATTTGTGATGGGGAAATTTTATTATTTAGAGGAAAATCCCTTACTTGAGTGAGAGGACATGGTCAAATTTACCACTAAAGTCTATGAGAAGTCATTGACCATATTGTCTGTCCACATTACAAGAAAAACGTAGAGCAGGAAACCCTTCCTAAAACAGCATCTGGATGAATTGAGAAAACAGGCCATCTCTGCGAGGTCCATGCTGCTAGGCTAAAGAACCACCAGGCATGGAGTGGACAGAATGTAGTACCTATACAGTCCAAAGAGTTCCTGTTCATCTGTTAGCACTAACCACTGTCTTCATTATCATCCATAGTCACTGGCTCCTACTAATGGTCACTGGCTCCTACTTCCGGTCAACCATATATTTTATCTTCAGAGAATGTTATGGATTAAGTAGCACACTAATGTAACACAAAACAAAAAGTATTTTCAAGGAACTAACGTCCATGAGGCCCAGGGCTCAAGCAGCAAGGTCATGTCCACTTTCAGTCTCTTCTGCATAGTTGACATTACACATCACAAGTTGAAACTGAATGTGAGCACTGTGGCACACACACTGGGAGAAAGTATAAGAGCCAAGCCTGTGAGTAATATTGAAGTTGATGGTTTGGGATATTAATTTCCATCTTCTGACATACACAGTAACTACTAAACACAATAAAGCTTTGCTTTTGAAACTCTTTAAACATCTCTCTTCCTGATGAGAGTTTCATCTGACTGCCTGATATCTCTTTAAGTATCCAAAACTGTCCCCAAATGGCACTATGTGTGCATAACAATGAGAACTGAGTTTTGAATACTGAACCTTACAAGGCAGGAGGAAAAAGATTCCCTGCAGTTTTTAGATCCAAAGTTTCTCCTCTCCTGAATGTCCAGAGGCTATACAAAGGAAGCAAGATCTAAGGCTGAGGCATCAAGGCAAATCACCTCAGATAAGACAGCTGCTGGTGGCCAGTCCAGACAATATTATCAAGGTATATACAATTTTAGCATCATGGAAAATGTGTAAGACTTCAGTAATTCCAATCTTGTGACCTAAATTAGGAAAACAGTTTCCCCCAAAATTCTCTGTTACTGTACAAGGGGTTAATTAAAGCATGAGTTTGCCTGTGTTAAAAAAAAAATTACCAAGCCCTAAAATCAGAATCATTTAGACTTTCTGATGCCAAAAATCTGTTTGAGAGAGCAGGCTTTACTACGCTGACATTTTAAGAGTAGCCAAAGTCCTGTTCCCACTAAATTCTGGCAGTCCCTAGTGATCTGGGAACAGCCCAAACTCCTCCTGGTTCTCAATTTTCTGTCTCAGGAGCCTCCAGTGCTATCTAGCAGAACATGAAGGTCAACTGAGCAAGTCCTGACTTACATGTCTGATCATGTCACACACAAACTGAAATTTCCATAGCATCAGAATGGCTTAATATGGCAAGATGTGGGATTTCCTTAAAAGCTCATTGTATCTTAGATTTAAGTTCAGTAAGATGCAGTTATGCACACACACACACACACACACACACACACACACTCACTCACACACAGATTTTCCCCAAAGCAAAACAGGATATTCACATATTGATCCAAGATTACAAGAAAATTATCAATAAAATAAAAGGGGTTTAGTAGAATCTGGAGTTAGCATGTGCAAGGGGCCTGGGTTCAGTCCTCTGTATCTAACATAATACAATGAAATATAACAGAATTATTGATAAAAGGAGCAATTTCAAATAGTAACTTTTTCCATTGTTCAGGCCAAATCAGAGAACAAAGACAATAGAGATGACTCAGTGGGTAAGAGTTACTTGCTCAGTAAGCATGAGAGTCTACGTTCAGATCATAGCACCCAGGTAAGAAAGTCAGGCGTAGCCTTACATTTACTTGTAACTCTAGTGTTGAAGAGCAAGAGCCAGGAGGGCTTCAGGAGCTTGCTGGCTGCTAGTCCAGTCAGTGAAAGGCCCCCTCTCAAATGATTAAGGCAGGGAGGCATACACCGGAATATATTCACATCCTCACCTGGGTTTTATATACACAGGCCTGTGCACTTGCATACACATGCATACCACCACACATACATATGCACATTTACCCTACACACACACATCACCAATGCACATATACCTCACACATATATCATATATATGCACACATCCCCCATTTCTCACACACACACACCAAACACATCACACACGCAATTTTAAACCTGAAAGAATTCTTAAAGCTGCAGGACAGATTTACAAATACATTCATTGAAGTCACAGCCCCATGGTCTATTACTGGTTTTGAGGGCTTCAAACTATTTCTGTCAAAATCTCACTTAACACCCACTGAACATCACACTTTGGTAACTGGAGTGAAACCACCGAAAGCGTGTACATTCACTTACCTATTGGCTGACTATTGAGAGAAGGTTCCAATCAAATCAATTCACTTAATCTTTCCAGTAGATCTGATTATCATTGTCTTTGACAAAACTCACAGACTTCACCTAAGGAAAACACAAAGAGAAGAACACTTCAATAGGGAGCTGGATGCTCTCTGTAACTTAACGATACAAAATTCAAATCGAGACTAGAAATACGTCTTTCCTGGTACCGTGCAACAAAGTAACAAAAGTATTTGGTAACTGGATTAAATTTTATAATTGGGGCAAAATGAATGTCCAAGCATAGAGAGATTAAAGTCACAGAGTGAGATGTAAGAGTTTTATTTCCAGCCCTAATAGGCACATAGGAACAACTGACCACATAATACAAGGACATTAAAAATCACATGCACCAAGCATGGAGATCGTTCTGGAATAACGCCCATGGATTACTGTAATTGGCTGACACAACAAAGATGTAAGTTGTGCTTCACCAAAGCCATTAAATATTAGGTACATCAATTTCTGCTGAGGAACAGACA
>LOEQ01001146.1:325513-338476 GCA_001685075.1 Bramus lutescens | reverse complement strand
CAATCAGTTTTATAACTTATGGAGATCTCTGTGTGATTTTCTTTGGGACGTGCCAGCTGTGGGGTACTGGGCGGGACAGAAACCCCAACAAACCGGCCCTTCATGTTACAAGCCTTGAGAGGCATTTGGAGAACAGTTAGCAGGAAAATCATCCTGGAAAAAGACTAATTAGTACTGCCTGTTTCTATTTCTATTACAGCATAAATCTTTACCCTAAGCCCAAGGGAGCTAAAGACTCAGTAATGCTCACAATCCTTGTATGTCGTATCTGGGGGAGGACTTTGGGTGGGTGACTTGTCTGTCTCATTCTTTTTCTTTTTGAGATAGATTGTCTTGTAGCCCAGTCTGGCCTTAGACTCATTATATACCCAAAGGTGACCTTGAACTCCTGGGTCTCATGTCTTCACCTCCTAAGCACTTGCATACCCAGCTTGGCTCAGTCTTCTTTTTTGTTAAATAGTTAAGAAGATCCCTAATGGTTTGGGGATTTGGCGTAGTCACTGATAAAGTGTTTGCTTAGCATGCCTGAAGCCCTGGGTTCAGTCCCCAGTGCAACATAAAACCAAGTATGGTGCTGGTGAATGTGTATATATATTTTATATATATATATAAAATTCTGTATCCAATGAAATATTTGACAATGAAAATAATGCAATTGTTATGGGGGTCTGTGGAGGAAATAGGAGGATGATGGATTATATACATAAGATACATTTTATACATGTCTGAAATTGTCAAAGAATAAATATAAAAAGTACTTGCAAAAGAATGAGATGCTGGAGAACTGGTTCAGCTTAAGAGCACTTACTGTTCTTGCATAGGACCCTGTTTTCATTCCCAGCATCCACATAGCATTTCACAACTATCTGTAACTAGTTCCTGATGTTCTGGCAGACTCTGTGCGCACTGTATACATGTGGTGTACTTAATATGGTCAGGCAAAATACTCTTACAGAAAGCAAAACACACACACACACTTTAAAGGAATGAGAAACCTGGTTTCTCAAAAACCCAAAATAAATAAATAAATAGAACAAGTACTAATGAAATAGTGAAGTCTGAATCTACCTATCAGGTTAAGAAAATGCTGAAGATGTCCACAAAGGTGAGCACTTCCTGTTTAAATGAAGTCGAAGGGTTGAGGATCTAGCTCTGTGGGAAAGTCGCTTATACAGAGTTCTAGGTACAATCTCCAGCTCTGTAAAGGAGGAGGAAGAGGTAGGGAGAGAAAAAGAGGAAAGCAGGATTATTGCTGGTAATTCTGGAAGGTAACTATTTTGGTTTCTGGTTTCAGGTCCGATTGCAGACACAACCACCGAGTTTGCCTGGACAGCCACCTATGTACTCTGGGACCATGGACTGTTTCCGGAAGACTCTTATTAGAGAGGTGTGCTTCAGGTGCTGTGTGTGGGCGTCCCTTCCTCAAAGGACTGTTTTTAGGGGTCCTTCCTGGGGGAAGAGGACAGCTGTGGGTTTCTGCTGGCCACAGCTGTAGCTCACTAGTATATCCGCCTCATTGGCTATGGAGCCTGATAATTCCAGCTACTGTTTATATAGATGAATGAAGCCAATAAAATGTTTCACCCTTCTGGGAGATGTAAGTAGAGAATGGATCATTAGCAAGGCATAATTGAAGTTTGAATTGAGGAAAAAGTCACATCTTGCCATGTGGTGGCACATACCTATAATCCCAGCACTGGGAAAGCTAGGATAAGAAGATCTGAGTCCAAGGTTAGCCTGGGCTATGTGGAGAGCTCCTGTACCAAAACCAATAAAGGACTAGTGAAATGGTTCAGCAGTTGAGAACACTTATTGTTCTTGCAGAGGACCCAGGTTTGGTACCCAGCACCCATATGGAGGCTGACAACCGTAACTCCAGGTCCAGGGGACCCAGTACCCTTTTCTGACTTCTGAGGGCACAGGCACACACATGTGCACATACATGTATTCAGGCAAAACACTCATATAATAAATATCTGAAAACAATAACAACAAAAAATTGAAAAAGAAGTATGTGAGGTTTGGTGAAAAAAAAGAGACCAACAGAAATTCCACACTCCTAGAGAAGAACATTTAGTTGTGTTAGGGTTATTTGATTGTACAAATTTTTAATAGAATGTGATTTTTTTCCCCTTTTGGTTTTTTGAGGTAGGGTTTCTCTGTGTAGCTCTGACTGTCCTGGAACTCACTTTGTAGACCAAGCTGGCCTCGAACTCACAGAGAACCGCTTTCCTCTGCCTCCTGAGTGCTGGGATTAAAGGGGTGCACCACCACCACCTGGCAATAGAATGCAATTTTTAAAATATTATTTATGAGTATGAGTGTCCACATGTATGTCTGGTGCCTGTGGAGGTCAGAAAGTGGAATGGGGTCTTGTGGGAACTGGAGTTCAGCAAGAGCAGCAAGTACTCTAAAACACTGAACCATCTCTCTGGTCCCTTCTTTTTTTTTAAGTTTTGAGATACTGTCTCCTACTGCATCCCGTGCTATACTTGAACTCCCATTCATCCTTCTACGTCACTCTCCTAAGTGCTAAGATTACAATTACACTAAAATACAACTTGCACATGTTTATCTGCCAACATAGGAACTGAAGAGTGTCACCTCGAAGTATAAAGGTACAGGGAAGGGATGGCTCATCCTTGGTGTATATGTGTCCAAGATTCCTGCAGGACTCAGTGTGGGAGGAAGGTGCTGAGTCAGCCTTGAGCTCTCTCACCCAACCCCAGCTGGGTCTGTGTTTCTTCTTTAGGGCCTTCTTCCTTATCTGTCTGATAATCAGAGTAGAGGCTGCTCAGTGTCTTCAGGAGGCTCTAAACTTCAGTTCTACCCAGAGGTCTCTGCCCTTAAAGAAGAGAGCCAAGTCTACATACTTCTTGGTCAGCAATTTTTTTTTTTTGGCTGTATCCTGGGTGTTCGGGTAAATGGGCCTATGTTAATCTGACTCCTAAGTCATATATATATATTCATTTCTGATTTCCTTGGAGGCTGAGGCAGGAGAATCACCAGAATTGAGTTGGAATTCAGCTTGGGAAATAAAGCAAGAAAACAAAAACCAGAAAGAAAACAATAAAGACCTAACTCTTGCAGAATTTAGTAGGCTTCATTAGTCCATATTTGTTCTCCCTGTTTTTCAATGTAGCTTACTTAGCTCTATCTTCTGGAGCTGCCAGACATGAGTTGTACTCCATGAAACTGACAAACCACTGGAGAGGAAGGGAGATTAGGTGGGTTGTCAGGAGAGCTTGTGTTGGCCCTGAGGAACTGGGCATCCTTCTCATCCCAGCGCAGAGCTGTGGGAGAGGCATTGACGGGACTTTGTCACGCTCTGCTCTTGTACCTTCCTCCCAGACCTCTGTGCTACCCCTGTTATTGCCTCTGTACTTTGCCCATGGTGTGTGCACCTGCAGCCTGTAGCAGTGCCAGGCTTTTGTGGGATCAGGCAGAGTCTTAATAGGTGCCCCTTAATGTGCCCCTTTGGTTCTAGAAAAACGTACAGCCTGCCCTGTCAGGAGCAATCTTAACTCTTATTTTTAGTATTTGTTTTAAAAATATTTTATTTTTCGTTAAAGTTATTTTTTCCTTGAAAGGCAAAGCAGCCAAGTTATCCATGTTCCTTCCTCATGCTCCAAAGGCTCTCAGCTCCTTCAGTTGTTTGCACTGCTTCTGCCTATCTGCATAGTACATTTTGCTGATACATTTTTTATATGTTTATGCATCTTAACATGCATGTTCTCCTGTGTTAGCGTCCTTGTTCTGGTAGATTCCTATTCTTGCTTTTTTTTTTTAATTTTTTGGGTTTTTTGCTCTTTTAGCTTTGAAGCCTGTCCTGGAACTAGTTCTTGTAGACCAGGCTGGCCTCAAACTCACAGAGGTCCGTCTGCCTCTACCTCTTGAGTGCTGGGATTAAAGACGTGTGCCACCATCACCTGGCCTATTCTTGCTTTTTTGCCCTGCATATCCATATAATTTTTATCACATTTTTACTTTGTTTTGAGGTGCCAGGGATTAAATCCAAGTCTTATGCATGCTAAATACTCTGAGCTACATTTCCACCCTCCAATTTATTATTTGAGGGATTATGACAATGTTTTATCCTTTTTTTTTCTTATTCTATTTTTATGAGTGTTTTGCCTGCCTGCATGCATGTCTACCATGTTTGCCTGGTGCAACAGAGGTCAGAAAAAACTCTTAATTGACGAACCATCTTTCCAAGCTTACTCCACATCATCCCCAAGTCCTTTAAAAATATTTTTTATTGGCCAGGTGTGTTAGCACAGGACTTTAATAGCAGCATTATGGGAAGTAGGAGCATAAACTCTTTGAATTCAAAGCTGCCTTGATCTACATAAGGAGTTCCAGACCAGCCAGGGATACAGAATGTGACCCTGTCTCTGGGGGAAAAAAAAGGCTGAGACAAGATTTCACTACATTTCCCAGGATGGTCCAAACTCAAACTGTACTTTGCCACATCTTTAGTCCCAGCGTTTAGGAGGTAGAGGCAGAGGCAGGTAGTTCTCTTGTGAGTTCAAGGCCAGCCTGAGTTACATAGCAAGCTCTAGGACAGCCAGGCCTATCTAAAGAGACCCTGTCTCCAAAATAAATAAATAAATAAAATGAAATAAATAAATAAATAAAAAAGAAAGAAAGGAAGGAAGAAAAGAGTGCTGTTTGGGACTGATACGTAAGGGTAACTTCTGACCTGTCCATGCACTCATGCACAGGCACACACATGTACACTTAAACATGCATATATAAACACACACAGATTGGGGGGTAAATCTCTCTGTGCTTCAAAAGGTGAAGATGAAAGTCACAGCTGAGAGGAGACGTGGTTTCTCTGTTTCAGACACGGTAGTGGTTTGCGGGTTCAGCTCAGAGGTGAGCTCTTGCTAGGCCCTTGGTTTGATTTCCAGCACTGACATAGAGTGGAAATACCTGAAAGCAGATTCTGTTGCTGTGATTCCTTGCAGGGCATCACAGGGCTATATCGGGGCATGGCTGCACCCATCATTGGAGTCACCCCTATGTTTGCTGTGTGCTTCTTTGGGTTTGGTTTGGGGAAGAAACTACAACAGAAATCTCCAGAGGACACGCTAAAGTAAGTATTCTCAGGCAGCACTCAGTGCTGTTCTTCTTGGTGGTGTAATATGTATTGAGGAAATGTCTTGACAATAAGACTGTCCTCTGGCTCCAGGACTAACTTGTAGGCATTCAGAGTGAAGGAAATACCCGAGTTTCCTTTGTTCTGTGAAATGAAAGGGCCAAAGAAGAAAAGAGCCTTTCCCTGCCTATTTGCTAAGTTATCATTAATTTTTCTTTTGTTTTTGAGACAGGGTTTCTCTGTGTAGCTTTAGAGCCTGTCCTCAAACTCGCTTTGTAAACTAGGCTGGCTTTGAACTCACAGACCCCCCACACTTCCCGAATGCTGAGATTAAAGGCATGTGCTACCACCACCTGGCCATCATCAATTTCTTATACATAGTAAATCCCTAGCACTGCTGTAGGACTCTCTAAGTAGCCAAGGATGACCTTGAACTTCTGATCCTCTTGCCCCTTACCTATTGTTCCCTCAGATTACAGCTGTTTACCGCTATTCCTGGTTTTATACAGTGCAGTACAGTGCAGAGGATTGAATCCAGGGCTTTGTACATGCAGACATTGTCCCAACTGAGATATATTTCCAGCCCTTGTTGTATATTCTTTAAATTTAAAAAATTTTATTTTGGACAGGTGGTGGTGGCACACACCTTTAATCTCAGCATTTGGGAGGCAGAGGCAGGTGGATCTCTCTGAGTTCAAGGACAACCTGGTCTACAAGAGCTAGTTTCCTTCACTTTCCCTACCTTTTAGCAAGCTATAAAAGTTGCATTTTTGTGACTATTACACTTACAGACTCTAAATATCTCTGCCTTTGTTTCTGCTCCACTCTTTCTTTTGCTATCAACATATATAACTGAATACTCTTTCCTTTTCCTATGAACATATAACTTATCATTTACAAATTTTTACTCCCGATTTAAATTTTATCCTTCTTCTCTACACTTCTTTAAATTTTATTTTTTATTTTTGAGCACTCATACTTACATATTCACCTGTGGTGAAATTTTTTCTCGTGGGTTTCTTATATTTTCCTCCATATGTCTGGTCATTTTTCTGGCATTTTTGGGGGGTTTGTAGATCAGCCCCATGTTGGGCACCATTATGTTGTGGTCCTGTGGCAGCCCGGACCATAAATTATTTTTCTGGACCAGCGTGGAGGTGTGGTAATAAAGACACAACTCACATGGCTTTATCAGGAGGGAGATTCTCAGTGACCCCTCATGAAATCCTGAGTTCACATCCTGAAAATTCCTCTGTTTATTCTCCAAACAGCCTTATATACCAAAACATAAACTGAGGGGGGAATCGTTAGCATTCTGTTTCCTAGGTAACCAGGTGAATGAATGTCTCTGGTCACGTCCACATCTACCTATGCCTGCTGTCCCGTCTTCCTGCTCTACATGCTAGCTCTGTCACGTAGGCCTGAATTAGCGTCTCTATCCTAGGCGTCTTCCAAATTACAAAGGGGGAGCAGAGCAACCTCCTGACCTCTTGTTAGGGTAGTGACAGGCTGACTGGAAGGCTGCCTCAGGTGTGAACTATGGCTTTAGAGCCTGGCTGCCATGCCATATAGAAATATGGGCCTACAGCTACAGAGAAACCCTATGTCAGAAAACAAAAACAAAACAAAAAAATTATTTTGTTATTTTATGTGTATGGGTGTTTTGCCTGCGTGTATGTCTGTGTACCACATGGGTGCAGTGCTTGAGAAGGGCAGAAGAAGGTGGCAGATCTCCTGGTATTGACGTTTCAGACTGTTATGAGCTGCCTTGTGGGTACTGGGAGTCGAACTTAGGTCCTCTGAAAGATCAGCCAGTGTTCTTAACTACTGAGCCTTCTCTCCAGCCCTGTAACACTTTTTAGTAAATGTTTAGAGTTAGTTTGGGTATAAAAAGACAATTGAACTGGGTGGTGGTGGCGCACATCTTTACTCCCAGCCCTCAGGAGGCAGAGGTAGGTGAATTTCTATGAGTTCAAGGCTAGCCTGGTCTACAGAGTGAGTTTCAGGATAGCCAGAGTTACATAGAGAAACCCTGTCTCAGAGACAAAAAAAGACAATGGAGTCTCTTTTTTTATACCTGTATTATACCTCAACAATAAAAAGCAATTAATGTACAAGCTTCTCAGAATTTAGGGGAATTTTGAGTGAAACTGCCTGGCTGAAGGTTAGTTTGAAATGTGATTTTGCCACAACTCAGTCACTTGTAAAGAGAGTTCCAATTCTAATAATTATTTTTATCAGGTTGGTATGTGGGCATGTCTTTATTGTTAACTAATGTAGGAAGATTTAACCCATTGTGAGTGGCACCATTCCCTAGGCAGGGGCTCTGAACTATATAAGCCAGAAAACTAGAGAAGCTAAAAGCAGGCAGCATGAGTGCATTTGTTCCCCTCTGCTCTTCACTGTAAATGTGAAAAAGCTAGCCTCTTGACTTCCTGCCTTACCTCCCCCAAATGATGGGTTGTAACCTGGGATTCTAAGACAAACCCCATCCTCCTTAGGTTGCTTTGGTCAGGGAGTTTGACCACAATAGTAGAAATGAAATTGGAACCCCTGGCTCCCCCTCAGCCTGTGGGGTGGCCACAGCCACTCTCCTTGACCTTGAAGCTTTTCTGCTTGAGTCTTGACTTAGTGTTCTAGGCCCTTGGTGGCTCAGAATATGTGATATAGCAGGGAAATGGGAGTTCAATGAGGTTAGATCTCGGGTTAGAGGCTCTCCTGCCTCACAGCAACCCAGTTGTTTACAGTTAGGAAATCAAGGCTCACAGAGTCCTGGTAATTTGTCCATAGTTACTGAACACAGCAGGCTCATGAGTGGAAACAATATCTCACTATAAAGCTTTTCTCAGGGATGAGGGGATTTTGAGTGTGTGCCTATTGTATGTGGGCTTCAAGGGTTTTCTCTTCTTGACATTGGTACCCTCCCTTGCTCTGGTAAATCTGACATCAGAATTTACCCAGAATCTGATCTTTGTATAAAATCTGATTTACTTGTGGCCATGCTCCTCCCCAGCCCATGTATTTCCTTTTCCTGATAAAACCATTTTCTCTGCTTGGATTGCCTCAGTCCTTGGTGGATAACTACAGATGGTTGCTTCTGGTTTTGTTCTCAATGCAGCTACCCACAGCTGTTTGCAGCTGGGATGCTGTCTGGTGTGTTCACTACAGGAATTATGACCCCTGGAGAACGGATCAAATGCTTATTGCAGGTAAGGGTGTAGTCTGAGAGGAGGACCCAAGCACATAGTTAGCACGTGTGTTAGTGTTTTTGTGGGTTTGTTGTTTTGAGTCACCGTCTTGCTATGTGGCACAGGCTGGCCGCGAACTCTTGATCCTCCTGTTTTGGTCTCCCTATACTGCTACGGTCATGGGCATGTTGTGCCATGCCTGGATTTATATTTATGTCCTTGTCCCTTCTATGAAATCTTTAGGCCAGTTGAGCAAAACAATGTTTTCAAAAACATGGAAGAATCAAGAACAAGAAACTAGCTATTGTGGTGCCTTCTAGTAGGCACATGCTGAAGATGAGTCCGGGGAGCTCAAGCCTATGTGTTGTGGCACAGAACTATAATCCCAGTGCTCAGGAGTTTAAGGCAGGAGGCTTGCCACAAGTTCATTGTTATCCTGGCCTATATAGAGAGCTGTGGGCCAGCCTGGGCTACATAAGGATACCCTGTATCAAAATACCAAAAACCAAAAAAACCCAACTAAGGATTTAACTACTGTACAACCTAGCAACTGTATATAGTCTTGGTCATTTAGCTCAGAAAAATAAACAATAAACACTTAAATCTCTGTATGCAAATGTGTATAATGTCTTTATTTATAATAAGCCTGAACTAGAAAAAACACAGACATCCTCAAATTGGCTGTATAGCTGAGGGTGGCCTTAAACATCTCATCATACTGCCTGTACTTCCAAAGTGCATGAGATCTGAAATTCAGATGTTCTTTATATTAAAAAATTATAAAATGAGCCATGCATGATGCACATGCCTTTAATCCCAGCACTGGGAAGAAGAGACAGGTGGATCTCTGAGAGTTTGATGCTAGCCTGGTCTATATAGAGTTACAGGACAGCCAAGGTTACATAGAAACCCTGACTCAAAACAAAAAACCTACAGAAACAAATTATAGAATGGCATTTACTGGGTTTTTGGGTGTGGAGACATACAGCATCTCAGGCAGGAGCTGTCTCCGTTCTCCCTCTAATGAGAGACAATATGGCTCAGTCGTAGAGATCTGCTGAGCATGTGCAGTGTCCAAGGTTCAGTCCTCCCAAAACGCCATGTGCTGAGATACGAGTTGCCTTTCAGTTTCTTAAGTGCTGTTGACCAGGGCTGGCAGGACTGAACGGATGCATCTTGTGACGTTTTATTCACTTACTATATTATCTTAGTTACAATTTTTTCAGGTTTTATTAATTTTAGTTTGTTTGTTTTGAAACAGTCTACTGTAGTCTAAGCTAGCCTCATAATGACCTTGTAGAGAATAGTAGCTTTGAACTCCTGGTCCTCCTGCCCATTTCTCTCCACAGCTGGAATTTTAGGCATGCACCATCATGCTTGGTTTAAAAAGAAAAGAATAGTTATTTCTAAAGAAAATTTAAAAATTAATTCATTGTTATTGGGATGGAGTTATTGGGGCCACAGTGCATATGCGGCCGGCAGAGACAGCTTGGTTGAGGTGGTTCTTGCTTCATGTGGGTCCTGGGGATCAGGCCTACCTCACAAGCTTGTACCTTACCTGCCGAGCCAGCTCTCCAGCCATTTTCTTCTCTTTTTCCAAGACAATACCCCTTTCCCCTTTGCTGCTGTGGAGTGAGGTAGCCACTGATTCCTTTGTTTCAGTTTTGTTTTTCAGTTTGAAGTTTTGTTTGGTTCCTCTTTGTATATTCTAATTTCTCTACTCAAACTATCCATTTCTTTGCTGTGGCTGCTTTCATGTTTCAAGCATATTCATGATTTTTCATGAAAGGATTGTTATTATGACTGCTTTAAAAACCTTCATCAGGCAGCTTTAGCACCCGGATCTTGTTGGCATTGTTGTCTTTCTTTGAGTGGGTACCTGAGCATGTGGAGGCCAGGGCTCAGCCCTGGTATTGGCCCTAAGGGTCCATCCACCTTGTCTTTGGAGACAGGGTCTCTCACTAGCCTGAGGCTGAATCCTTAAGCCAGGCTGGCTAGCAGCGAGCCCCAACCCTGCTGGGTCTATCAGTTCAACGGTGCTGTTTTGACTTGATGACCTTCCGTCCCTCCCAGATTCAGGCTTCTTCAGGGGAAACCAAATACACTGGTACCTTGGACTGTGCAAAGAAGCTCTATCAGGAGTTTGGGATCCGTGGCTTCTACAAAGGGACTGTGCTTACTCTCATGCGAGGTAAACTGAAGCGCTGCACTCTAGGTCACCTGGGAAGGTCAGCTGATGAAAGTCTGTCACGAGAAGCTTACCTGGACTATAGACCAGTGTTGACACATGCCCTTACATGCCAGTAGCATGTGTCCTGCTTATAGGCAATCTCACCCAGTGTGGACACAGAGAAGGATGGAGAGGTTTATCCTTCCTGAATGTCTTCAGGGATGGAGTCATGATGTGGGAAGGCAGTGGCTGCTAGTTAAAAATCCTGGCTGAAGGAATGAGAGGGGAGGAAAGAAAGATTTAGGAATAGTGAGCATCTCTTCAGGGTTTGTTCATGCTGGGTAGTGCTCTACCATTGAGCTACATTCCCAGACCTCTTCTTGGTTTTGACAGGCAGGATTCCAGAGGCAGAGACAGTCTTATCCTGAGATGGTAGCTTGAAGGAAGTTCAGACAATTAACTGTGATTGTAACTGCTTAGAGTTGGTGCATCGTGGTGACCACCTACAGGGACTTGGAAGATGAATTACATCATTTGTTTACTCTCAGGAGCATCTGACAGCTGCAGGGTGATTGTTAAAGATAGCATGTAACTGGCATACTGGAGCAGTATCCCACCATGGTGGGAGACGGGTGGATCTCGGAGTTCCAGGCCAGTCTGGTCTACAGAGTGAGTTCCAGGGTAGCCAGGGTTACACAGAGAAACCCTGTCTCAAAAAAACTAGAACAAACAAAAGATATAGGGCCTGGAGAGATTGCTGAGTGGTTAAGAGCTCTGGCAACTTTTCTAGAGTACTCAGATTCAGTTCCCAGCACCCACATCACAGTTCACCACAGTCTGTCACTCCACTTCTATAGAACCTGATGTCTTCTTCTGGCCTTTATGGGCATTGCACACATATGATGCACAGACAAGCACGCAAAATTCTCATACATGTAAAATAAAGAATATTTTTGGTTGTGAGTCTAGTCTTTAATGGCTGAGCCATCTCTCTAGTCCATAAAATAAAAAATAAAGCTCAAAAATTTAAAGATAAAAAGGATGAGCCAGGCAATGGTGGAGCACACTTTCAGTCACGCACTGGGGAGGCAGAGGCAGAGGCAGGCAGATTGCTAAATTCAACCCCAGCTTGGTCTACAAAGAGTTCCAGGACAGCCAGGGCTACATAGAGAAACTCTGTTTCAAAAACAAACAAACAAAAAGGACGTAGCTGCTTAAGAATTTCTTGGGCTCTTCCCAGAGAAGAGCACACAGCCCTAAAGATGAATGCATATAAGTAAAATTATACAGACCAAACAGGTTGGATTTATGTATTTATACTACATCTATGTGTATATATGTAGTATCTATAGTATATATTTAATATGAATATATATAGTGTAAACATATTTAGTCTGTGTATATGTACCTATGTGTATATGTACATGTATATATATACACATACATATATATATGAAAACAAAGAAAAAGGTTATGATTTTGAAAGAGAGCTAGGGGGTGGTGCATGGTGGGGTTGGAAGGAGGAAAGAGAAAGGGAAATGGTGTAATTATAACCTCAAAAAATAAACAAATTAGCCAGGTCATGGTGGTTCACACCTTTAATCCCAGCATTTGGGAGGCAGAGGCCCAGGATCTCTGAGTGTTTGAGGTTGAGGCCAGCCTAGTCTATAGATCGAGTTCCAGGAAGCAATGATTACACAGAGAAAGCGAATCTTAAAAAAAAAAAAAGAAAGAAAAAAATTGTTTTTAAATAGAACTCAGGAATCTCTGAATACTCTAGTGCCAGTCTGTGGAGATTCTAATGTGTTTTTAATTCACCTCCTTCTTGTCATTAACAGATGTTCCAGCCAGTGGGATGTACTTCATGACATATGAATGGCTTAAAAATCTCTTCACTCCAGAGGGAAAGAGGTGAAAAGAGCATTAGAATGTAGAAGCCATTTTCCTATTTCTGGGTAGGTTGTCCCCTCCCATAGGTGGATCTGATGCAGATGTGATACTTGTTCTTGGTTCCCTGTAGTTGTCCTTTAGTAGCTGCTGGGGTGCAGCTGACATATCTACTCTGTGCCTTGCTTGGTGAAGGGCATTTTAAATAATGCATGGAACCCCCTCCAACAGAGTAGCAGCTGCCAGGTCATGGCCCTTGAGCCTCCTCCCCCCAGCTGAAGCCCTTTCAGTAACCTCTTTCCCAAGCGCGGTGCAGGGACTGGTCTGAGCACCGTGCCACGGTTTTGTCTGACTGGGGTTGTGGTGTTCTGCAGCGTCAGTGACCTCAGTGTGCCTCGGATCCTGGTGGCTGGAGGCTTTGCGGGGATCTTCAATTGGGCTGTGGCAATCCCTCCAGACGTGCTCAAGTCTCGGTTCCAGACCGGTGAGTGGTCTGGATCTGGACTCTGGACGGGGTGGGCTCTAGCATTGACTGCCCTCGGGTGCAGGTTTTTTTTTTTAATTATGTATACAATATTCTGTTTGTATGTATGTCTGCAGGCCAGAAGAGGGCA
>LOEQ01001146.1:291473-314408 GCA_001685075.1 Bramus lutescens | reverse complement strand
GTCGACTTCGCGGTGGAGTACTTCACACGCCTGCGCGAGGCCCGCGCCCAGGATTCAGACACGCTCATCGCCACCCCGACGACCTTTCACGCTCAGGAGTCCAGTGCGGTCGCCATCGTCGAGGAGGACGGGGAGAGTGACACCGACTCGGACGATCTGAACCTGGAAGGTAGGCGGGCGGGGCACGGCCGAGGTGCGAGGTGGGCACCGAGCGAGGGGTCTAGGGAGGGTCCCGCGGGCCGACCAGCGGGGCTGAGGGCCCGACGCCTGACCTTGCCCTGGGCCAAGACCCGAGAGCTCTCCAGCCGAGCTGCTTGGGTTTCCCCGCGTGTGCCGATTCCAAATTGAGCTCCGCGGTTCTCCGAGCCGGAGCGTTCACAGAGAGTGATTTGTCAGATTCAGCCTTGAATGAAGCGTGCGCGTTCTTTGGTCCGCGTGGTGGCGCGGAGCTTAAGTCGGTCCCGCCAGAAGCTGCTTTGCCTTTGCTTTAGATCCCATAGCCTGCTTCCTATCCGAAGGCTACCGCATCCGCACTCGGCAGCTCGTCCTGAATAAGAGGATGGCAACTTGATTTGCAGATTTCGGTCCTGGAAGAGTTACGGCTGAAAACTATTTTTTTGAGACTAGGTCCTTAGCCTGGATTAAACAGGAACTCTTTTGGTAGCTCAAGCTGCCCTTGAACTTGTAAAGAACTTCCTGCCTTTGCCTCAATGAAAACCTTTCAAGCAAAAAAGATGAACTGAACCACTCCTTGAATGCTGTCTCTCACATTCAACAGTTGAACCTCCTCCTCCCCCAATGCTGCTGATACAATTCAATATTTATCAGTGTTTTTTCCCCCTTTCCTCTTTCCCTTTGCTTAAGTTTTTAAAGGAAATTTCAGTTAGGTCATTCCATCCCTGATTGGCTCGTAATGTATTCATTTTTCTTAAAATGTAATCGCTTAAAAATGTAGAGATTTTAGATTTTAAAATTTCACTATGGGTTAAAACAATTGAATTAAATGGGTGAACATAATCAATACTTTGTGTTGGCTGCAGGAAAGTATACAAGTAGCATTCTGTTCATTTAGTTTAAGTAAGGATGTCAAGGGCAATTTCATTTTCTTGGTTGCGTCCACCAACGCTTTATTAATAGTTAGCTTGCTTTTAATTTTTTTATTTTAATTACTCTTTTTTTAAACAAGGGCTCACTATGTAGCCTTGGATGACTGCAACTACTTATGTATACCAAGTTGGCCTTTACCTCATGAAATCTGCCTGCCTCTGTGCCTCCTGAGTAGTGCTGGGATTAAAAATGTGCATCTCAGCCAGACGGTGGTGGCGTACACCTTTACTGTCACCACTTGGGAGGCAGAGGCAGGTGATCTCTGAGTTTGAGGCCAGCCTGGTCTACAAGAGCTAGTTCCAGGACAGGGTCCAAAGCTACAGAGAAAACCTGTCACAAAAACAAAACCAAAAAGAAAATGTGCATCCTAATGGTCAGCACCTGCAGGTTTATTTTGATTATGTATTAGTATGTGTGCCACATGTGTGTAGCTGCTGTATTTGGGTGCTCTCAGAGGTCAGAGTACATCAGATCCCCTGGAGCTGGAGTTACAGGCAGTTGTGAGCTGTCTGATGTGGATGAGCAAGCACCCTTGATTACCAAGGCAGTTCCCAACCACTTGCCTCCTTTTGAACAAAACAAACATGTTGAGAGACTGTTTTGAGCTTAATTGTTAAATCACATTAGAAAATACAAACTAACTGGGTGGTGATGGCACACACCTTTAATCCCAGCAGGCAGAGGTAGGCCGATCTCTGAGTTCTAGGACAGCCAGGGCTATCTAGAGAAGCCCTGTCCCAGGGGGAAAAAAATAATAATTTCTAACTAGTTTTGAGTGGTCTAGCTAAATGTTCAAGTAACAACAGGTAGGGAAATGGTCATTGCTGTAGGAGCTATCACAGAGAATCAACAGCTTCATAGAGTTAAACAAATGCAACAAAAGTAGCACATCTTTACATTGTTAAACAAATGTTCCAGAACACAAACAAAAGTAGCACATCTTTACATTGTTAAACAAATGTTCCAGAACATAAACAAAAGTAACACACCTTAAAATAATATTCCACAACAGGTGAACCTCCTTCATTGTCCATGTGCTTGACCTCCGCTTACCTTGCCACATTGTATGATCGGTGGGTCACTTAGGTGTTTATGCTTTGTAAGTAGATTGAATGTGGCTGCTCTAAACTCTGGCCGGTTTACCTTGTGAGTGGATAGTTTCATGTCTCTTGAGTGTATAACCAGAAATACCAAGCCCTTTCTCCCTTTTTTCTTTCCAGATAGGGTTTGGCAACTGAGCTTAGACCTGAACTTTAGTCCTCCTGCCTCAGCCTACCCAGTGCTGAGATTGAAGACTTGTTCCACCACTCTAGGCCCAGGCTCCTTTTTTTTTTCTTTAAGCAAGTTATAGGGAATAAATTTAATTAATTAATTTTGGTTTTTTGAGACATGGTTTCTCTGTGTAGCTTTGGAGGCTGTCCTAGAACTCACTTTGTAGATAAGGCTGGCCTTGAACTCAGAGATACACCTGCCTCTGCCTCCTGAGTGTTGGGATTAAAGGCATTTGCCACAACCACCTGCCCTGGAAATAGATTTATTACTGAAAAATTAAAAAACTCCTTTGAATGGAAAAGACAAAGACTTCAGGGGGAAAATAACCCCAAACTATTTTTTTCTTTTTCTTTTTCTGCTGAGATAGGTCTCACTGTGTAGCCTTGGCTGGCCTGGAATATGCTATGTAGACCAGGCTGTCCATGAACTCATTGAGGCATTTAATTTTGGGGTTAAAAGCCAAGCATGGTAACACATGCCTTATAATACTAGCACAAGCAGAGGCAGGTGGATCTTGGTGAGTTTTGGGGCAAGCCTGGTTTACAGAGTGAGTTCCAGGACAACCTGGGCTATGTAGAGACTATCTCAAAAAGAACAACAACAGATTAAATTTAAAAAAATATTAAATTTGGGGGTAATAGGAATTGTTTGAATACAGTGGTTACAGTCCTCCATCAGATGTATAATTTTATACACTTTCTCCTAGTCAGTGGGGCTATCTCCCCTTTAACGGTAGGGCTTAAACCCAAAATGTTCTAAGTGCCAGGTGCAGAGGCTGTAGCACTGCAATGTCTGCAGCTCCTGAGACTGCGAGGCCAGGGGAGGCCTGTGGAAGCAGGCTCTCGCTTCCCTCAGCTCAGGTGGTCAGCCTTGGCAGCAAGTGAGTTCCCCACTGAATGAACATTTTGATAGCTCTTATTCCATTTACTTATTGTTGTTGTTAGTGATTTATTTTTATTCTATGTTCATTGGTGTTTTGCCTGCATGTCTGTCTGAGAGGGTGTCAGATCCTCTGGAACTGGAGTTACAGACAGTTATGAACTGACATGTGGGTGTTGGGAATTGAACATGGGTTCTCTGGAAGAGCAGCCAGTGCTCTTAACTACTAAGCCATCTCTCCAGCCCCCTCATTCATTTACTTTTAATGTATGTATATATGTGTTCACGTGTGTGTGCATGTTATGCTATGGCTGGCCTGTGGAGGTCAGGGGACAGCTTTTTGGAGTCAATTCTCTCTTCCCACCACATGGATCTAGTGGGTTGAGCTTGGGTCCTCAGGTTTGGTCAAAAGTGCAGAGAAGCCATCAATGATGATGAACACTTGAAATCCCAGCACTCAAAACAGGATTGTGAGTTCACTGTCAACCTGGCTACATGGGTAGATGCTTTAAAAAAAAAAAAACTTAGGCAATAGGATATCCTTGGGGTTCCTTTTTGTTTGTTTGTTTTTATTTTTATTTTTCAAGACGGGTTTTTCCTGTTTCTCTGTAGCTTTGGAGCCTGTCCTGGAACTAGCTCTTGTAGACTAGGCTGGTCTCGAACTCAGAGATTCGCCTGCCTCTACTGGGATTAAAGTCATGTGCCACTACTGCCAAGCTTCCTCCTCCCTCATTTTGTTTTATTTTTGAGAGAGGGTCTCCTGTGAGCCCTGGCTGGCCTTGAACTTGAAGATGACCTTGAAGTTGGGATCCTCCTGCCCCTACTTCCTGAGTGCTTTACTAATAGGGGTGATCCACTGCACCTGGTTTTCCACTTTTGTTAGTCTAGTGGATTTTTGGGGGGCAGATGATTGAGACTTCAGGTTTGTTGACTCCATGACCATTAATAAATATGTGATTTGTCTTGCTGTTTCCAAACCAAGTGTTTAATGCTCTGTTTATTCTCTGCCTCTATGTAGAGTAAGTCCCCTCTCCTTTGTTAAACCTTCCCTCCTTAGTTAAACCCCTCTGGAAAAGACATGGCCAGAGTTATCTTCTCGGTCATTTCAATCCAGTCAAATTGACAGTGAAGATTCACCATCATGATACCTTTGAGGTTGATGCTAACACTGGTTAGATAGCCTTGGATTGTATTGAAGGATACTGTGGTTGTTTTCAGTGCTGGATATTGAACTCAGGGCTTCAAACATGCCAGCCAATGCCATATCACCAAATTATATTCCCAGCCCCTAGTTTGTGTGCATGTTCTATAATAGCTTATGTGTATGAGTGGTTAGCCTGTTTGTGTCTATAAACAACATTCCTGCAGTACTCAAGGAGGCCAAAAGCGCATCAGAATCCCTGGAACTGAAGTTAGAGTTGTGAGCTGCCATGTGGCTGTTGAGAATCAAATCTGTGTTCTGCAAGAGCAACACGTGCTCTTAACTGCTGACCCATCTCTCCAATTCCTATAATAATTCTTCTTAAATTGGAGACCAGATATAAGCTAAGAGGATACCAGAGTAGTGTTCATAGCCTTTGATCCATTCTAGTCGAAGTAACATGAATTCATTCATTCACACATTTGTTGGGGAGGGTCGTTGTTTGTTTTGTTTGAAACCTGAATCTCATGTATCCTAGGTTGGCAATCTTCCTGTTTCTGCCTCCCAGGCACTGAGGTTATACTAGGCGTGTGCTACTTCACAGCCATTTAGTTTTAGTTTTTTATTTTTTGTTTTTTTAGTATGTGTGTGTGCGCATTTTCTTTTTTGAGATAAATCTATTAATTTAGCAATACAAAGCCCCAGTTATTACCAATAGCTCTGGCTATCCTGGAACTTTCTATGTAGACCAGGCTGGCTTCAAACTCACAAGAGATTCACCTGCTTCTCCCTCCTTAGGGCTGGGATTGAAAGTGCATGCCACCATGTGTAGCTCTGTTCAGGGTTTTAAATTTTTTTCTTTTATTTTTAAGAATTTATTTATTCATTATGTATACAGTGTTCTGCAGGCCAGAAGAGGTCTCCAGATCTTACTACAGATGGTTGGTTGTGAGCCACCATGTGATTGCTGGGAATTGAACTCAGGACCTCTGGAATAGCAGGCAGTGTTCTCAACCACTGAGCCATCTCTCCAGCCCCTTAATTTTTTTTTTAATACCTGCTGAACCATCTCACTGGTGCTCCACTTTTTAAAATTACATGGGCAATGTGTGTGTCTGGTTGACATTGAATAGAGATGATATGGGGCAAAATACCAGTTCTCTGAAAATCTCTCTCTTTGACGTTAGTGGAGTGTTCTGTTAGCTCTTTTTATATTCCAGTAAGTTATTTTTGTTCAACCAAAAATTCTTATATATCATGTTCACTTGTCATTTATCATTGTAAAAGGAAGGAAAAGTCTGTCTTTTTTGCACATAGCTGTTACATGTAGGGCAATGGGTACTGAGTTAGGGTAAATTACTATAAAAATGAACCCATGTTTTCCCTTCCAGGCAAACCTCTTTACATAAACTTCTCGTTTAAATTTTTTTTAAAAAGTACAGTAGCTTATTTTTTAACTTTGTTACTTGGCTATCTCCTTCCACAAGTAAAGGGATACAAAAAAGTTATGATGGGGGCTGCTGGAGAGATGGCTTAGAGGTTAAGAGTGCTGGCAGCTCTTCCAGAGGTCCTGAGTTCAATTCCCAGTAAACACATGGTGGCTCACAACCATCTGTAATGAGATCTGGCGTCCTCTTCTGGCCTGTGGGCATACATGGAGGCAGAATGTTGTATACATAATAAATAAATCTTTTAAAAAAAGTTATGATGGTCAGTATTTGATACAAAACAAACAAAAAACTGTGAGTGTCCCATACACTTTCCTGATTCACTTGCAGAGTAACGTCCAAACCAGTGCTGTGGTGCTGTTGCCAGGCTCCCTTGTTTGTCCTCGTATCTGGTCAGAAACGGATTTACCTGAGGGTTGTGAAGAAGGGAATGGTTGGGAAAGGGCTTGGTCCTGGTGTAGAGCTGGGTGCTGGCGATGAACTCGGATCTTTTAGACCCTCCATTGTGGTGCAACTTCGGGAAAACGTTGAGCACATCCACTCCCACCCCACTCGGCACCGTGATGTAGGTGAGGACTCTGAACAGGCAGGCTGTGGGCGCCATTCACATNTTTTACGAGACAGGGTCTCTTGTGGCCCATTTACAAAGAGTACCTGAAACTATGAGTTCCATGTCCGGCATTCCTTCTTCTCTCCCTCCCTCCCTCCCCCTCCTCCTACACAGTGTCCAAAAAGCCTCAGTATTCAGCGGTGCTCATTTTTTATTTTTTCACGTCACAAAGCCCCAATTATTGCCATCCTCACTTCTCCAAGTGTGTTTGAGTGGGAAAGAATCGGCAAAAGACTTGATTAGGAGGGCAGGGGAGACCGCAGTGTTTTTATGTCATACAATAGCAATCTCAGTCATAATTTTAACAGTGGGATTAAAACACAGTTTAAACCTGGCAGCAGTGGCTCACTTTCATCCCAGCTCTTGGGAGTCAGGCGGATCTCTGTGAATTTGAAGCCATCCTGGTCTACAGAGTGAGTTCCAGGATAGCCAAGGCTATATAGAGAAAATGTCTGGGAAAAAAAAAAAAGCCCACAGGCTTGAGCGCTGGCAATACTTTGTTTTTTGAGACAGGGTTTCTCTGTGTAACAGCCCTAGCTGTCCTGGAACTAGTTCTATACACCAGGCCGACCTTGAACTCAGAGATCCTCCTACCTCTGCCTCCCAAGTGTTGGGATTAAAGGCATGCTCCACCACCATCTGGCTTCAGCGCAATACTTTACTGAGTGATTTCAGTAGGCCCGGCTTTTTTTCTGTTTTCTTGGAGATAGAGTTTTAAAATTATGTAGCCCTGACTGGTCTAAAGTGGCTATGTAGACCAGTCTGACCTCAAGTGCTGGGATTATAGATGCTCCATAACAAAAGGCCAAGGATTGTTTTTATATTTAATGTTAAAATTGTATAAAATATTTCAGTGGTTCTCAAGTCAAATCTACTAAACAGGATGTACTCACAGAAGACTGGCTGCCTCTGCCTTATGACTTTCATTTCTTCCCTTCCAGTGGTAGCAGCAGTTCTCAGTTTTTGAGCTTGAAAAAAAAAATTTGCTGGGTGATGGTGGCACACACCTTTAATCCCGGCACTCTGGAATGAAGAGAAGGTGGATCTCTGAGTTTGAGGCCAGCCTGGTGTAAAGAGTTGGTTTTAAAACAGCAGAGCTACACAGAGAAACCAAAATCCAAAACAAACCAAAAAGCAGACATGGTGCATGGTTTTTATCTCAACAGGTGGATCTCTATGGGTTTGAAGTCAGCCTGGTCTACATAGGGAATTTCTGGACAGCCAGAGCTACATAGAGAGATCCTGCCTCAAAAACCCAAAACAACAAAGGATTCGTCTTCATATACAAGCATGGTTTAAACGGAAAATTGGAAAAAGGATAAACTCATACAGTGTAGTTTACAGGTTCCCAGGTGATTGTGACTGACTTGGGCAGAGAAAGTTAAGAACTACTGACATGTAACTTGTAGTTTTGACAATGTATTTTTCCCCTTAAAAAGCAAAAAAAGATGACATAGGATCTCTTTGAGTTTTGTAAATGCCAGGTGTTTATTGCTAGAACCTCTCTGAACAGCCTCACGTGAAGAGCAGCTGTGATACAGTGCCGTTAGTGTCCTCCCACGGAGCTGGAGAAGGGGCAGTGTGTGATAAAAGTTCTGAGAGGTTTTTAAAGAAAACTGTGATGAGTTATTTAAATGAAGTCATTCTACATATTTGTACCATTCTAAAAGTTAAGAGTGCTGAGATATGAATACACATTTGCCTGGCAACCTGCATATAATCAAATGATTCAGATTTACTAATTAGCTTGATGTGTCATTTCCTTTGAACTATTAGTGTATGATGTGACTCATGCCATAATTAAAAAATATGTGAAATTTATTTTCATTTATTTTAATTCTTGAGATGGGATCTGACTGTGTACCACTGGTTGTTCTGGGGCTCACTTATAGATCAGGCTGGCCTCAAACTCAGAGACCTACCAGCCTCTAGAGTACTAGGATTAAAGATGTGCCCCCACTCCTGGCTAAAAATTCAGTTTCCGTAAGATTTATTTTTATTTCTGGTGATGGTGGTGCATATCTTTAATCCCAGCACTCAAGGCAGAGGCAAACAGATCTCTGAGTTCAAGGCCAAGCTGTTCTACAGAGCATGTTCCAGAAAACCCATCTTGAAAAACCAAAGTGATAATAATAATAATGACAACAATAATTTTCATTTTATGTATATGAGTGTTTTGCCTACATGTATGTACATGTACTATGTGTTTTCATGCATGCAAGCCTGTGGAGGCAAGAAGAGGTCGTCATGAGATCCCCTAAAATTGAAGTTACAAATGTCTATTAACCTCCATGGGGGTGCTGGGAATTGAACATGAGTCCTCTATAAGAGCAACAAATGCTTTTGACTGTTGAGCTATCTCTTCTGCTCTGTGAAAACTTATTTATTCATTTATTTTAGTTTCTTGAGACAGGGTTTTTCTTTTGTAGCACTGGCTGTTCTGGAACTCTCTCTGTAAACCAGGCTGGCCTCAAACTCACAGAGATCTGGCTCCCAAGTGCTGGTATTAAAGGTATGTGCCATACTGCCATCCTTAGATTTTCTTTTGATGATAGTTTTATACAGAGCAATAGAGGCTCATGCCTTTAATCCCAGGATTTGGGAAGCAGAGGCAGGCAGATCTCAGTGTGTTTGAGGTCAGCCTGCTCTACAAAGCAAGTTCCAGGACAGTCAGGACTGTCACACAGAGAAACCCTGTCTTGACAACAAACAAAAAAAGATAGTTTTACTCTGTAACTCAGACTATCCTTAGCCCTTGTAAGTGTTGTGATTATAAACTACCAAGTTCGGCTCAGAAAATAAATACTTAATGGCCCATATAAATTTTATTCTCTGCTGAATGATTTGCACTAATTAAATTCATTGAATGAATATTGACTTATATAAAAGAAAAACATAGATCTGGCTTTATATCCTGGCTCTGTCACAGCCAAACTTTAGTCTTTTGTTTTTTTGTTTTGCTTTTTTGTTGGGAATTGAATCCCAAATTTGACATACACTAAGCATGTCCCTTACCAGTAACTACACTCCCAGCTATGTATTTTGTTTTGTTTTTGGAGACATGCTGTGGCAGACCTAGCCTGGAACTTATTATGGGGGACAGGCTGGCTTTGAACTTGTGATTTGCTTGTCTTGCCTCCCGAGTGCTGTGACTATAGGCCTGTATTACAAGTCCCAGCTCTATTTTAATTCTTTTTTTTTTCTTTTCTTTTTTTGGTGTCTCTAGTAAACTTTCTCAGCCTTACTTTGAACTGCCAGCCTGAAAATAATGACATGGAGGCTTATTATTAATTATGAAAACTTGGCCTTTAGTTTAGGACTGTTCTCAACTAGCTCTTATAACTTAAATTAGCTTGTTTCTATTAATCTATGTTCTGCCATGTGGCTTTTAGCTCTCTTCCATTCTGTATGTCTGACTTGCTCCAAATCTTTCTCCAATGCCTAGATTCATCTTTAGTTTTTCTCTCTCCCTGGAAGTCCTGCCTATTCTCTCCTGACTAGTTATTGGCTATTCACTTTTTTATTAAACCAACCAGAAGGTGCCTTTCCACACAGTGTGATCAAATATCCTGCAACATGTCTCAGGTAACCCCGGCTGTCCTCAAACTACTTACTGATCTTCCTGCCTCCACTTTTTAAGTTCTGAAATTCCAGGCACATATGTGGTACATAGACATACATGCAGACAAAACATCTATACACATAAAATGAATAAAAATCAAACCAAATGAAACAGGGTTTGGGATCAGCAAATAACAATAACCAAGAAGGGAGTGGGAATAGATAACAAGAGGTATTCTTGTAGTTTCTCCCGCAGTGAGAAGCCTAACTCAAAGCTGGGTTTCACCCTGCAGTAGAAAATGCTTCTTTGGAGCCTGCCGAGTTTTGTTCTTAGAGGTGGAGTTTTGGAGTTTTCCTTTTTTGTTGTTTTGTTTTGTTTTGTTTTTGGAGTTTTTACTTCTGACTTAACTCCTAGCCCATACTCCACCTTGCTTCTGCCCTGACACAGTCAAGTTCTATACTTCGGTCCTTAAAAGTGTTGTCTCCACCCTGACACCTTGTTACATACAGGCCATGCATTAGCAGGCTATGAGGAGGAATTAAAATGGTGGTAGGAGAGTTTGGTAGCGCTGCCCCAGATGTAGGGAACCAGAAAAATCAGGAGTTGTAAAGTTGATTAGTTCTATTCTGGACTTGTTGAATTACAGGGCCAGCTCTCAGGGCTAGAATTCCAGCTGACATTCGGCCAACATTTGGGAATGTGAGTCTGACTAGGACAAAAGTCACAAGGGAAGCTTATCTTTTCATGTCTCTTTGCCTTTGTTTATGCCCATCCCTTATGCCTGGAAGCTGCCCTCTTCCTCCTATTTCCCTTTTACTTACCTGGGAACTGCCTTTTTTTTTTTTTTAATATCAACCAGTTCAAAGGTTCTTTTTTTGCCAAATAACAGCCCTATAAGGTAGTTGCTATTATTATCCTGTTTTTATAGATGAGGAAATTGAGACTCAGGTTAAATAACTTGTTCAAGGTCTGTTTCTGTAACCCACACAGCTTGGCACCCTGACCTGACTAGAGTTGATGAGGGAATGAAGAAAATCAGGCACAGGGACACAGAAATGCTGTGCACTGGTAGAGCCCAACAGCCTGGAGCCTCAGTGTTGACATGCAACACAGGGGGAGGGCTTATCTGGTCTGCAGCCCAGCAGTCTCAGGCTGCCCACATCCAGGAGAAGGAAGCTGCAGTTGCTTNCTTGTTTTTTTTTTTTTTCCATACACTGATCAGTTGTTCATAAACACTTTTATTTGCACAAACTGTCAACATTCACACTTGGTCCAGAGAAAGGCTTTGCCAATTCCAAGCCTGGCATGAATGGTGAAGGATTTACAAGTTTCCCGTGGATCTGAGGCATTGGTTCATGACATGACCTTGCCCATGTTGACAAGTACGCAGCATTCAGGGCTTTCTCCACTCCCCAAGGTCTGTAAGTAATTGAGATGGTTCTGGGATTTGAACTCAAGTTCAAATCCACTTTTGTTTTACTCCTTTCTAGGTAGTTGGCAAATACTTACTGTATAAATAAAGTATTCACAGTGGTCATTTCTGCACAAGAGATTTTATTTTAAAAATTTATTTTTCAATGCTGGAGATTGAACCAAGGGCCTTGTGCATTTTAGGCAAGTACAGAACCATTGAACCAAACTCCTTTGGATTTTTTTTTTTTCAAGACAGAGTTTCTCTGTAGCTTTGAAGCCTGTCCTGGAACTAGCTCTTGTAAACCAGGCTGGCCTCGAACTCACAGAGATCCGCTTGCCTCTGCCTCCCAAGTGCTGGAATTAAAGGGATGCACAACCCCTACCACCTGGCTCCTTTTGTAGTTTTTGATTCAAGCTGGAAAGCGAGCTTTTCTATTCCCTTCTTGATATATTCCAGGGAAGACCTGTGACTAGCTTGCCTTGGCTTCCATTATGCAGTGCTACCTTCCTGTGGCAGTGTGTAATCTTCCCAGCATGGATCATGTGTGCACTGTCCTGTAGCTAAGAAGTGGGCAGCACCGTTGGGAATGACTGCTCACGGGGCCTGAAAGACTGAGAGAGGTCCCTTCTCAAGCACAGCCCCAGTAGTCTACTTTGAAGGGTAAGAGGGCAGAGGTGCCGCAGGAGGTGGACAGACTTTGTTGCTGAACAAGCTGCTTTAGTTGAGCAGATTCTTATTCTGCTTGGGCTGGAACACTAGAGAGCAGTCGCTTCCTGTCTGTGAGAGCAAGCAGAAGTGTGGGCATTTTTATTTGCTTTGGCGCCATAATTAAAATAACAGAATGGTAGAATTTATTTTTCATTAAAAATACAAAATGAAGCCAGGCATGGTGACTCATGCATTTTATCACAGCACTCAAAAAGCAGAGAGGTAGGAGGATTTCTGTGAGTTTTAGGTCTGGCTTGTCTATATAGAGAGCTTCAGGACAGCCAGGGGTACAAAGAGAAACCCTGTCTCAAAAATGAAAACAAACACATGTGTAGATGAGCATTTAATTTAATCATAGCCTTTTCCTCAGTTGTGAAGTAAATCCTGGCTTGACCACTGCCCAGTTATGTGATGGTATGGGACGTTATCTGGGGTGAGACAAGAGTAGTGGGGAATCTTTAACATAGTTGGCAAGCCAGCTGTGGTGCTGCATGTGCCTTTAATTCCAGTGGTAGAAAAGTAGGGGCAGGCAGATGTCATGAGTATGGGGCAGCCTGGCCTATATAGTGTGTTCTAAGACAGCCAGGGCTACATAGAGACTGCAAAAAACAAAACAAAANNNNAAAAACAAAAAAAAAAAACCAACCAGGCGCACGCCTTTAATCCCAGCACTTGGAAGGCAGAGACAGGTGGATCTCTGAGTTCAAGGTCAGCCTAGTCTACAGAGTAAGTTCCCAGACAGGCTCTAAAGCTACACAGAGAAACTCTGTCTTGAAAAACCAAAACCAACCAAACAAAAAACCCAAAACAAAAAGGGGGTGTTGGCGTAATATTTGCACACAGTAAGACTTAAAAAATTATAACTAAAGATCTAAGTACTAGAGAGGTGGCTCGGTAGGTAAAACTTACTAAGTCTGAAGACCCAAATACAGTCCCAGGAATCCACATGGTGAACAGAGAGAACTCATTCCTGCAAGTTGTCTTCTGACCTCCACACATTTATATACACAAACAAATAATAAAAAAATATGACTAACAAAAAGCATTTGAGCAGGGCTGGAGAGATGGCTCAGTGGTTAAGAACCCTTACTGCTCATCCAAAGTACTCGGGTCTGTTTCCTGCACCCACACCGGTGGCACCTGTATCTCCACCTCCAGATCTGACATCCTCTTTTGACATCCGCATGCACCAACATGCATGGAGCATTCACTCAACACAAAACAAACATTTCATAGTATTTGAGCTGGTTATACAGAATGAGATAATAGCTCTGAAATTTTTTTAATTTTTTTGGATTACATTTGTTTATTTAGTATGGGGAGACATTCCAGGCCTTACAAGGAGGTTAGAGGATAACCCATGGGAGTCAGTTCTCTCCTATTGGGATCAAACTCAGGTTGTTAGACATGGTAGCAACTGCCCACTGTGCTATCAGATGCTGCCCTTCATTTTTTGTTTTGGTTTTTTTTTTTAAATATTTATATTTTACATACATTGGTGTTTTGCCATGAGTTTTGGGTCTCCTGGAACTAGAATTACAGACAGTTGTGAGCTGCCGTGTGGTTGCTGGGAATTGAGCTCGGGTCCTCTGGAAGAGCAGTCAGTGAGTGCTCTTAACCACTGAGCCTTCTCCCCAGCCCTGTTTTGTTTTTCGAGACAGGGTTTCTTTGTATAACAGCCTTGGCTGTCCTGGAACTCACTCTGTAGATCAGGCTGGCCTCAACTCACGGAGATCCACCTGCCTTTACCTCCCAAGTGCTGGAATTAAAGGCGTGTGCCACCACTGCCCAGTAGGCTCTCTCTTCTGGTTTGCTGGTAGCCCAAATAGGGTTTAACCTTCTAATCCTCTTAGCATCTCGGGTGCATGGGCTGTAGTCTTACACCACCCCCAAGCTCCAGTTTTCTGCTGTGTCTCTTTAGTTTTCATGTTTTAGTGCACGGAATGTATTTTTGTCCAGTTTGACCAGTATGGCTAGCATAAGATTAGACTCATTTTTGCTCTTTGTAGAAGACAGCTGTGTTTATATGTTCCGAGTTTAAAATATTCATTCATATTCCAGACCTAGAAAACATTTTTTTGAGAATAGAAAAGAGGATTTCTATATTAACAGCACATTACAAACAAATGCTATAAACAATATCCTCAGATAGTAGAGTGGCAGCTGCAGATTGGGTTACTAGAGAAAATAATGCTTGAAACCAGCTGATAGGGAGGTTTTGTTTGGAGATTTGGGGTTTTTTGTTGTTGTTGTTGTTCTTGTTTCCTAGTTCTGGAGATGTGAGACAAGAACCCTACACTGAGGCATATCCTTAACTCGGGATTCTTTTAACTAGTGGTCGATACTGTTTTCTTGGTTGTTTTTCATTAACTCTGTCACATAAGTAGAACAAACATTTTAAGCATTTTATGGTTTTTGTTGTTGTGGGTTTTTTTTTTTGCTTTTTGTTTTATTTTGCTTTTTGAGACAGGGTTTCTCTGTATAAGCAGCCCTAGTTGTCCTGGAACTAGCTCTGTAGACTAGGCTGGCCTTGAACTCAGAAATCTACCTACCTGTACCTCCTAAGTGCTACCACCACTTGGCTAGTTTTTAACTTTTTTTTTTCTAATTTTTCAGTTTTTCAAGACAGGGTTTCTCTGTAGCTTTAGAGCCTGTCCTGGAACTAGCTCTTGTAGACTAGGCTGGCTTTGGACTCTGTCTCTAGGTGGACGGAGACGGAGGGCTCGTGACCCTAATTTCCGATGCGCCACCCACCACCGCCTAGCCAGTTTTTAACTTTTTGAGACAAGGTTTCTCTGTGTAATTCTGGCAGTCTTGGAATCACTTTGTAGATCAAGTTGTCCTCGAACTCACAGAAATCGTCTCTAGAGCCCTGACTGAGATTAAAATGAGTCATCACGTCCAGTAAAATCAGCTTCTTTTTAAAGCTAGCCTTCTGTATTATTCATGGTGTTAGCTAACTTTTGGTTAAAAATAGTGAGTTATATTACCCCAAAGATGAATATTCTGATGCATATTTGTGATAGTATGAATTTAAGTGAATTTATTTAACAAATATGTACAAAAGCTGGGTAGTAACAGTGTTTCAGGAGTAATTGTGCTCGTCATCAAGCCTAGTGACCTCAGTTTGATCCTTAGAACCTAGGTAAAGGTTTATCCTCCAACCTTCATACTAGAATTTGCTTTTGTTTTCCATCCTTTCACGTATAATCATGAACACATACATAAGCACACACACACATATAGTGTGCCAGGCTTTGAGACTACATGGGCAAGCAAAAACAGACCTAATTTCATGTCTTGGGGCAATTAGGGTCAGGAAAGGGAGACCATGAGCAACCAATAAATGAATAACATTAGTTTAGCACTTGCTGTGGCATCCCTCACTGCTCTGAAGGTAAGATACTTTGTTTTCTCAGAGTCTGTGACAGGGCTAAGACCTCATCTGCAAAGTCAGTTAAAGCTTCCTTTTGATGAGTCTGAAAGTGAACGATTAGGGTTAGGCATGTGTGAATCTGTTAAGAAAGACGAAAGAAAGAAAGAGATACCCGCCAATGAATACTCTTGAGTGCTTTAAACTTCCTCTCACCCTAAATCTAACCCGGAAGTGATGCAATAGGAACTGGAGGTACTTTCCATCCTATATGAATATTCATGAGCAGTTTAAGTCCCAAACTCTAACTGTAACCCTGAAGTGAATAGGAAACTGAAGTACTTTCCATCGAAGATGAATATTCATGAGCAGTTCAAACTCCTAACACGGATCCTGACTCTAACCCGGAAGTGATGCAACAGGAACCGGAAGTACATTCCGTCCTAGATGAATATTCATGAGTGCTTTAAACTAGCCCTTACCCTAACTATAAACCGGAAGTGATGCAAGAGGAAACGGAAGTAGCTCTCATTCTAGATGAACATACATGATTAGTTGAAATCCTTAACTGTAACCCGGAAGTGATTCAATAGAAAATGGAAGTACTTTTCATCATAGATGAATATTCATGACCAGTTAAAATCCCTAACCCTAACCATTAGTTTCAAAGGCTTCAATGGTATTCACTCCTTGTGGTGGTTTGAATAAGAATGGCCCACATAGGCTCATATATTTGAATGCTTAAGTCATCAGGGACTGCCACTAAGAGGATTAAGAGGTCTGGTCTTGTTGGAGTTGTGGGCTTGTTGAAGGAAGTATCACTGGAGGTAGGTAGGCTTTGAGGTTTCATAAACCATGCCAGGCCCAGTTCTCTTTCCTGTAGCCTACAGATCAGGATGTAGCTCTCAGCTACTGCTCCAGTGCCATGCCATTCTTCCTGCCATGATGATAATGGACCCAGTCTCTGAAACTAAGCAAGCCCTTCAATGAAATGCTTTCCTTTATAAGAGTTGACTTGGTAGGTAGGGCTGGAGAGATGGCTCAGCCACTAAGGTTAGGCTCACAACCAAAACTGTAAGTTGACTTGGTCAACTTGGTGTCTCTTCACAGCAATGGGATAATGACTATGAAACTCCACAAATGGTGAGAAAACCGTTCTAGAAGCCACTGAATCAAGATAAAATGGGAGAAGGGCCAGTAGAGTAGCCAAATGCAGAGAGGAGGGGAAAGCATGGTAGTTTTGTCTTCATCCTTAGAACAGTGGAAAGGTTACTAAAGAATTTTAAATTACAAGACGTGAAATGCTGCAGACTCTGGTTAGAAAAGATCACTTTTATAGCTGCCTGGGAAAGATTAGGGAGGGTCAGAAGCAGATGTAGATAATGTATCACTTTGGATGTTGCTATAATGTAGGGTTGATGTTTGCCTGAGTTGGAAGAGAGAGTACTGGAGACGACTTCAGGGCAGATATAGAAGGCTTACATGGCCAGGTCTCAGGGACAGATTGGATACTGAATATGAGAAAATCAAAGAGGACATTTGAATTTCCAGCTTGTGCTTTGGATTGACAGCAGTGTTCTTTTGATAAAGAATGTGAAAAATGAGCTTGGGAAGGATGGAGGAGCCCCTGCATTTGATGATAGATATGTATGTAGGTTTGACATCTCTGAGATGTGATGTGGGATGTCCTTTGTATATGTGTTGCTTTTATTGAACAATGAATAAAACTGTTTCGGCCAATGGCTTAGCAGAGTTAAGTGAAGCAGGAAATCCAAACAGGGTTATATAGAGAGTAGGCATTAGGCAGAGTCAAAGAGATGTCATGTAGCTGCCGAGGGAGGATGACACTAGAAACTTACTGGTAGGCCACAGCTTCGTGGTGATACACAGATTAATAGAAATGGGTTAATTTATGTTGTAAGAGCTAGCTATAAATATGCATGAACCATTGGCCAAACAGGATTGTGATTAATATAGCTTCTGTGTTATTATTTGGGTCTGGGCAGACAGGAAACGAACAAGCAGTTGGATATTCTTGTTTGGATCTCCTAGGACAAATCCAGGTCTAAGTGTGAGTTGGTATTTGCACTGATGAGCATTATTGAGTCTTCTGGGGGCAGGAGAGTGATCAGGTGAGAAGAGGGCCTCTGACTGACATACAGGACAGCCAGGACAGCCAGCACCAGAGGACAATCAGAAGAGAATGAGCCTGCAAATATGGGGGAAATCCGGGCATGTGGGGTAAATGAGTGAAAACAGGGAAAATCACATTCAAGTTTATTTTTTCCTAGGATCATTAATGAGCTTGCATTTGAGATAGAATTTTTTTCTGTCAGTGATCTTACTTTTATTATCTAAAAAGGCATAACTGAAATTAGGTTGCTATAATTTTGTTGTCTCCTAGTAACAAGAAAAGCAGCCAATGGTTTTATAAAATCACACTACCAAAGTCATTTATATTTTCCTAGTGTGCCAAGCCTATCATCAAACTACTAGAGACAGTCAGTGTGTCTAATGCTGGCAAGACACCACTCAAGTGAGCTGAGGCTGTCTCTTGAGCTGTCTGCTGCCTTAAATGTGAATGTTAAAAAGCTCAAATATTTAAAATAAAGAGATAAACATGCTTGAAGGGATGGAGTAAAACAGTTTCGGAGTTAGCTGGCAGTGGTGGCACATCCCTTTAATCCCAGCACTTGGGAAAAAGAGGCAATTACATCTCCATGAGTTTGAGGCCAGCCTGATCTACAAAGTTCCAGGATAGCCAGGGCTGTTGTTATACAGAGAAACTCTGTCTCAAACAAAGATACATACATACAACATTTGAATGTGCTTAGGTAGATTTTTTATAAAATATTTTTACTTTGTGTGCATTGGTGTTTTTCTTGTATATATTTCTGTGTGAAAGTTTCAGGTTCCCTAGAACTGTAGTTACAGACGTTGTGAGTTTCCATGTGGGTGCTGGGAATTGAACCCTCTCTGGAAGAGCAGCCAGTGCTCTTAACCACTAAACCTTTTCTCCAGCCCTTAAAAGAATTTTTTTTTATGTGCATGAGTATTTGTATTTGCCTGCACCATGTGTATGCAGTGCCTCTGGAAGCTAAAAGAGGGTGTCAGATGATCTGGAACTTGAGTTTCTGATAGTTGAGCTGCCAGGTACTGGGAAGAAAAGCAGGAACTCTTAATTACGAGCCATCTCTCCAGGTTCTGTGCTGGGGTAGATTTTTAATTAGTTGATGGTGCTGGTTTTGATTACAGAGCAGAGTTATTTCTTGTCTCCAGACAGTTAACATTAGATGACTACACTTAAATCCATGTATAGCTAGTTTTCATAAAAATTTAAACATGAAAATGTTATATACTTTGGTAATTCACATTCAGTGAATATACAAACGCTAACAGCTGGTATAGTTGGGCAGTAGTGGTGGCACACACCTTTAATCCCAGCACTCTAGAGGCAGAGGTGGGTGGATCTCTGTGAATTCAAAGCCAATTTGGAATTTTTTGCAGTAGTTCTGTGTTGTCTTGTTCATGGAGGAAAGGCACTGACTTACCATCTCCCACTGAAAAGGAGAAAAATACTTGTCCTATTGGGTAGGGAAGAAGGATACAATGAGAGTTTGCAGGGAAAGCAAAAAGAAATGGAAAAATTTTCACCAGAAAAGAGGAAGAAGGGACCATAAGGTCTGACTTGATGGTCTTGACTGTTTCTCACATATGAAACTGTAGATGAGTAATGTCAGCCTGAAAGCCAGGACCTTCAAGAATTTTCCTTTTTTCCTATTTGGCGTTGTAGGAGAGAACCTTTCAGGTCATTCACAACCCAACATAGAACTACTGCAAAAAATTCCGTGGCAGGCTGAACATTTGACTCAGTGCTTAAGAGCACTGGCTGCTCTTCCAGAGGTCCTGAGTTCAATTCCTAGCAACCACATGGTGATGACTCACTACCCTCTCTGATGAGATCTGGTGCACTTTTCTGGCATTCAGGCACACATGCAGACAGAACACTGTATACATTAAAAAAATTTTTTTTGTGGCAGTATGGCGGGAAGAGACCAAGGAAAGCTTTGTTGTAGCCTTAAGTGACATGGCTCTTGCACAGCAGGTTCTTGTCTCCAAGTGTTCCTTCATGATCACAGTATAGCTCATGGGGAATGTGGTTCTTGAGAGCTTAGAATGAGCAACCATTCAGGTCAATGAAATGAACCCAGAGTGGATACTGCAGAACAGACAGGCCAAGATGTGACTGAGACAGGAGGACCTCCAACACTCAAGCAGGTCATGAATCCAAGTCTTTTGATCACCTTTTACATCAGGGTTCATGGATTGGCAAATTCCCTGTGGACAGGCACAGGCCTCTTCTGAATAAGAAGTGCCCTGTTCTGGGCTTCCTGACTTTTCCTGGAGCCCAGCACCACATCTAGCCCCCCTCAGCACTAGCTGGTGTCACCTCATCTGCCACCAGAAAGCGAAGGGTGTTAGAATGTGATGGTTTGTTCCGATTGTCAACTGGACAACGTAGGATCACCTGGGAAGAGTCTAAGTGAAGGATTGTCTAGATCATGTTAGGCTGCAAGGGACTAATCTGAGCACTCTGATTAATGTAGGAAGAGAAGACCCAGCCTAAAAGTAGGATGCACTATTTCCTGTGTTTGGATCTTAGATGAATAAAAAAGAAGAAAAAAGTGAGCTGACACACACATGCTTGTTTTCTCTCTCAGCAGTCTTAACTTTGGATGTGACCAGTGTTGGAACTAAAGGTACATGCCACCACACCTGGCCTAGCAGTAAAATTTTTAAATATTTTTAAACTTTTGTGTTTATTCTTTGTGCCTTTTACATCGTGCATCCTGATACTATTCATTTCCCTGTCTCTTTGTATCCACCCCTGTCCTTGTAACCTACCCATCCACAAAAATATATTTTTTAAAAAATTTATTTTTATGTGCATTGGTTATTTGCCATGGGTGTCGGGTCCCCTGGAACTGGAGTTAAAGATAGTTGTGAACTGCCATGTGGGTGCTGGGAATTGAAACTTTGGAAGATGCCCTTAACTACTGAGCCATCTCTCCAGCCTCACAAAATAAAATTTAAGAGAAAAAAGAAAAGAAAATAAAAAAGGAAAAATATCATGGAAGCTGTAGTCCCACAGTGAGTCTAGTAAACCTTTTCTAGTATTCACCACAAAAAGTCATTGGTCTGGTTCAAGGCCTCTGGTTTCTGCTATACTCTTGATGCTGGGCCTTCACTAGGACTCTCCTTGGATATCCTGTTGTTGCCCTGTGTTGTGGAGATCCTGAAGTTTTGCATCTACAGGATCAGCCCCTTCATGTGCTCCTGCAGATCACAGATGGAGTAATGTTGGGGTGGGTCAACTCATAACCTGGTTCTGGGCCTGGGTAGTTACAGGGTTGGTCAACCTGCCAGCTCACCCCATCCTCACCACCAGTGTGAGCTCTCCAGCATTGCCCCAGCTAGTTTACCCCTAGCAGCAATGAGCAAAGGGCAGGGCCAGTTCTCCTGTTTTCATGCCCTCAGGGTTGGAACTCTCACACCTGAACCATCAGGGCCAGCTCTACTGTGTTGCCTCGGCAAGGTGCAGGGGCCACTCTCCTCAGTGCTGCAGCTGTTGAGGGGCAGGACCAGCTAGCGCATCTCTCATAGGCATTGTGGTTTGGGGGTTGGGGAAGTGCGAAGGTAGTGGGTATCTCTTCCGCCCACACCACCATATGCCAGATGAGGGGTGCTGCTAGATCTCCCGTGCTCGTGTTCTTGGGGTGGTTCACCTGTAACCTTGTCAATAGGGTCAGCTCTGCTGTGCTAGCACTAAAGTTTTTAATTGTGGCTCATAAGGTCAGGTCCATCAGCTTCTGGGTACCTCTGAATGCTTCGTGATCAGTTGGGTAATGTGTCCATGAGGAAACAGCATCAGGTCCTTCTTCATTTTGCCAGGACATAGCCCACAATCTTTCTCATTCTCATGCTCAGCGATATACCAGAGATGACCAGGAAGATCCATAATAGATACAGTATTTAATTTATTTCTTGGGAAAGAAGATGAAATTATAGTATTCATGTTGATCAGGTCCCGTGTTCTAACTTGTAGCTTTGCAGATAATCATAATGGTGTGTTGGCAGAAGTTTCCTGTCTCAGAGCCATTTGGTCCCAAATACCCGGCAGCTGCTTCCCAAATTACCACACAGGCTTAATATTGCTTATAAATGCTCAACCAATACCTTAGGCTTATTAACTAGCTCTTACAATTTAAGTTAACCCATATTCCTTATTTATGTTCTGCTATGTGGCAGTACCTTTTCTTAGTGTGGTGTGCCTATCTTGTTCTCTCTGCATCTTACTGGCATCTCCTGACTCCACCCTTCTTTCTCTGCCCGTCTTCCCATCATCTTTGCTTTGGTTGTCTTGCCTATACTTCCTGCCTGGCTACTGGCCAATCAGTGTTTTATTAAACCAGTTCAAATGACAAATCTTTACAGTGTACAAGAGGATGATTGCACAGCATTAGAGAGCCTGTCAGTGCTAAGAACAGAGAGAGGATGTTATCTATTTGAAGAGGTAACATGTGCTTCCAGAAATTGAGTTCAGCAACCAAAGCTGCAGGGCTAGATGGGCAAGATGGGACAGTGTGCCACAATCCTTCAAGTAACTTTGTTAGACTCTCTGATCTATCTTCGTTTTTTTTTCTACTCATTTTCAAATTTCTTTTTCCTCCCCTTATTTTGATTTATTTTTAGACAGGATATCAATATACCTCAAGCTGTCCTGGAACTCAATATCTTGCTAAGAGTAACCAAGAACTTCTCTTCCTCCTGAGTACTAGAATTATTAAGCATGAGCTACATGGGTGTTTAGGAAGTCTTGGTGATCAAACCTAGTATTTACTCTGCCAGGTAAACTGTATCTTCAAACTCAATTTTCTCCTTTTAGAAAGTGGAGAAGGTTTTTGTTTGTTTTTGTAATGCACTTTTCCATTCTTTTTACCCCCTTTGCCCCCTTATGCTAAAGATTGAGCACAGGGCTTCACAGATGTAGGACAAGTGTTCCTACCCCTTAGTTACCAGGTCTGTGCCTTGTTGGTTTTGTTTTGTTTTTAGAGATAGAGTCGTGGTATATAGCCCAGTCTGGCTTCAAGCTTGTAATACTCCTGCCTCAATTTCTCAAGCACTGGGTTTACATGCATGTACTACCATACAGGATATATTTTAATAATTTTATGTGTATCGGTATTTTGCCTGTATGTGTGTGTACCACATGTGTACCTGATGCCTATAGAGGACAGAAGAGGGTGTCAGATCTTCTGGAACTAGAGTTAAAAATATACTGGATGAGCAGGAAGAACAACCAATACCCTTCACTGAATCATCTCTCCAGTGCCGTGTGTGTGTGTGTGTGAGTGTGTGTA
>LOEQ01001146.1:266582-283333 GCA_001685075.1 Bramus lutescens | reverse complement strand
ACTCAGGACCTCCGGAAGAGCAGTCAGTGCCTCTGAGCCATCTCTCCAGCCCTTGGGGTATATTTTCTAAGAATAAAAAATATTTTAATTGTACATTTTTAATTTGCTTTGTGGGTTTTTGATTTCATTTGGCCTAGGCTGGCCTCAGATTCTCTGTGTAACTGAGAATGATCTCAACGACTGGGATTACAGGTATATGTCACCACTCCCAGCCTAAAGATTAATACTGTTTTCAGTGATACTGGGGATTGAACTCATGGCCTGGAGCATGCTAGGCAAGCTCTCTACAACTAAACTATATACCCAGCTCTTTTTTCTGTTTCCTAGTTGAGACTCATTGTGATTATGCCATTTTGTTCCCCCTAGTTTTGTTTCCTCTAGGGTAGAATGTCCCCTTTCCTGACACCTCATCACAGTTTCTGGAGGATGCAGGTTACAAGAGGACCTGCTCAGAACAGGCCTAAGATGTCCCTTAGTCTGGATTATTCATGAACATTTGAATGTATTGCCCATATTTTTTCTTTTTATAAATATTTTTTTCTTGGCAGCATTTAATTAGAAAATTCCAGGGTATGTTGGTCCACGTTTTACATGAGCACAGATGGCATACAGTAGCAAGCATTCTATTTTAGTCTGTCAGTTTGTACGGTATCCAACACCCATGGAACTTCAGAGCTGAAGATGGCTTTTGGCATTTAATTTTAGAAAGCATAGTCACTCTGACAGAAATTACATGGAATTTCCAAAAAAATAAAATTATTCCACTCTATAACTGTATAACTGTTTCTTTGTTTTATTTGCTTGTTTATTTGGGTTGTGCTTTTTTGTGTTTTTTTTTTTGTGTTTTTTTTTACACTTCTGGTCCTGAGAATTGAACTTAGAACCTAACTAAGCTGTTCTGTATGTGTAGGTATATGTTGGGGGAGGTACATGTGCGTGAATGGAGAGGCCAGAGGTCAGCCTTTGGTGTCGTTCTTTACATGCTGTGTATTTTTTTGTTTTTTCTTTTTTGGTTTTCTGAGATAAAGTTTCTCTATATAATAGTCCTGGCTGTCCTAGAACTCTCTCTATAGGCCAGGCTGGCCTCAAACTCACAGAGAGCCGCCTGCCTCTGCCTCCCAAGAGCTGGGATTTAAGGATTAAAGTCATATGTGACCACCTCCCAGAGCTGCATATTTTATTTATTTACTTATTTATTTGTTTGTTTATTGTTTTGGTATCAAATTCAGGCTTACTGAGCATCTTGCCAGTGTTTCATTCCCTGNCCCCCCCCTTTTTGGACACTTGAAGTCCTGTAGGCCAGACTGCCAAGAATGACCTTGAACTTCTGGTCTCCCTGGGTTTTTTGTTTTCAAGAAGGTTTCTCTGTGTAGCAATCCTAGCTGTCCTGGAACTCGCTGTGTAGACCAGGCTGGCTTTGAACTCACAGAGATTCACCTGCCTCTGCCTCCTGAGTGCTGGGATTAAAGGAGTGATCCCTGCTTTTAATCTCAATGTAAAACTGATGTTTTTTGTGTTCCCTGCCCCAATATTAATCTTTCTAACAGGGGGACTCCAATTGAAAGCTGAGACCAGTATTTGGTCAGAATTTTGTAGTTTTTTTTTCCCTTTTTTTTAGATTTATTTATTTTTTTTATGTTTACTGTGTTCTGGCAAATATGCCTACATGCCAGAAAAGGGCATGGTTTCTCTTGTAGATGGTTGTGGGCCACCATGTGGTTGCTGGGAATTGAACTCAGAACCTCTGGAAAAGCAACCAGTGCTCTTAACCTGAGCCGTCTCTCCAGCCCCTGTTGTTTCCTTTTTATTATATTTATTCATATACTTGCTTTCTGGTTATGACATACAGTGTTGGTAAGTATGTATTTACATGTGTTATACACAAGTGAAACTATACTACCTGCCCATTAGGTACTACTTCTTAAGTAACATTATGTGGTAAAAGTTCTCCTCAGATTTGCCTCCTTTAGTCATAAAAGTTGAGGTAGAAATTAAACCCTTTTTAGAGGTTAGTGCTGTGCTGGCCTACTCAGATGATAAACTCCAAGGCTGTCTGCTCTGTAGATTTGGTAATCTTACTAATGTCCACATCTTTAGGAAAAGTGATAGCCATGGTCTTATATACAGTATACTGGAACCATCTAGGTAGTGACAACGTGGGTGAGGCTCGGGAAATTGACACCGTGATTTAGATTATCAGTTTTTGTTGGAAACCTTCTATTTTTATGATAATGATTATTCCATATTAATTATGAAAATTAATGGGTTTAATTCACTGTGATATTTCCATATATGTAAATGTTTCTTTCAGCTTCCCTATCCCCCTTCCTTCTATTCAGCCTTTCCTTTCCATGGTCCTTCCCTGTCAGGTTATTTTTTCTGTTGTTCAGTTTTCACATGTAAGAGAAAACATGACCACCTGTTCTTCTGTGTCCGTCTGCCTTCATTTAACATGATGCTGTTTCCACCCGTTTCCTACAAACAGCATGATTTCATTTTTCTTATCTCATTGTGTAGCTACCTTATTTTCTTCTCCCTCTCACATATTGGTGGGCATATAGGCTGATTTCATATTTTGGCTCTTATGAATAATAAGAAAAATGAATATGTATTTTTGTCTGCTGACTTCATTTCCTTTTGATGACTACACAATAATGGGATAGCTGGATCATATACATTTGTATTTTTAGTCTTCTGAGGAGCCTAGCCACTGTTTTCCATAACGGCTCTACTAATTTACATTCCCACCACCAGTATCCACGGTTTCCTTTCCATCCCCACTAGCATTTGTTAATTGTTTTTTATAATGCCCATTTATAGTTGGGTAAAATCTCACTATAGTTTTGGTTTGCATTTCCCTGATGACTCAGGTGTTAATACTGAGGCTCCCCCGTCTCTTTGCTTTTTAGAAGAGATCCCATACAAATATCTTAGCTTGGCCTTGAATTCTGCCTAGGATACTCTTGAACTTTTGATCCTTCTGTTTCTATCTCCCCAGTGCTGAAATTAAAGGTTTTGTTTTCTGTTTTTTTTTTTTTTTATTTCAGCACTGGGAATCAAACCCAGGCCTTCTTGAATGCTAGGCAAACACTCTATCAACTGAGCCATATTCCTAGTCCTGTGTACTTTTTTTTCTTGTTATTTTTGAGACAGGGTCTTTCTATTACTTAACTCTGGTTGACTCTCCTGGAGTTTACAGAGACCTACCTGCCTCTGCCTCGCAAGTGCTGGGATTAAAGGTGTGTTACACTTTTCCTGGCCTTCTGCTTTTACTAAATGTCTCTTCAAATCATTCGCCTATTTTTTTAAACATGATTTTGGGCTTCTAAGAGGTTTTGCTTGTTTGTTTAATTTTTCTTTTTTGACATGATGGGAATTGAGCCTGGGTCTTGCACCTGCTAGGCAAGTGATCTATGACTGAGCTTCACCTTCAGCCCTGGTGTTTGATGCTTTTTGTTTTTTGTTTGTTTGTTTAATCCTTTAAATATTTTGGATATTGATTCTCTGTCAAATGAATTAGAAAGCTTTTTCAAGACAATACTACCTCAAAAGAATTGACAAACCAGATTTAAGAAACTGACAAGATTATCAAAATTCCAAGATCGCTGGTGTGGTGGCTCACGCCTTTAATCCCAGAACTGAGGAGGCAGAAATAGGAAGAGTTCAAGGCCAACCTGGTCTACAGAGCAAGTTCCAGGACAGCCAAAGGTACAGAGAGAAACCATCTTGAAAAAAAAATTCCAAGCCCACCTGGGTTATATAGTTAAGACCCTGTCAAAAAAAACCAAAAACAAAACAGAAGGGGCTTGGCACTTGTGCCATCTGTTAAAGGGGGTCGAAAGCCAAATAGTGCAAAAAACTCATTTCTGAGAGCTCTTAGGTTCCTGTTTAAATGGTGGTGGTGATCAAATGTATATAGGCATACAAATTGGAATAAATACAACTTTGTGGGATGTTTGTTTCTGTTTGGGACGGGGCTAGGGGTAAGGGCATGGGCATGCCCAGTTGACCATCGTGTTTTCTCAGTAAATGTTAAAGCCATCTGTTCTCTTTGTGTGTACCTTAGGAACAGCTTTCTCAAGTTCTTGATGCCATGTTTGAAAGGATAGTCAAAACTGACGAGCATGTCATTGACCAAGGAGATGATGGTGACAACTTTTATGTCATAGAACGGTAGGGAAGCTTTGGAATTATTTGGCTCCACTTCCTTGTATTCTTAATTCAGTACAAAAGCCTATATTATGCTGAGCCCAAAAATGTCTAGTGTCAGGTAAACAAGCTTCCCAAAACCTTTCAGGGATCGTAGCTGTGTCTGTGTACTGCAGTCCTGAGTAAAATCCTATTTGGGGAGATGCCACTTATAGTTGAAAGTCTTCTTTGTCGTTAGATAAAGAATGACATGATGTGTTTTGTAAACATGTCATTTGCTCATGTTCAGTTGAATTGATCCCTGCAGAGTATCTGTGACTGTGTGTTGTCTTAGTGTGACTCTGGTTTTCAGCTTGCTGTGGAAAATGAATGTACTCCCCTTACCTCCATGCTTTCTGACTCTGCACCAAGTCTAAGCTGTGCTGGGGAAAATGAAATCTGGGTTTACTTCCCTTGACTTACTGCATCTTAGTCTTTTGAGTTGATAGTATTCCCCTGAGGAAGAGTAGGGGTTCCTTCTGACTCCTCCTCAGTCCTAAAGGAAGGAGTTCAAGGTAATAAAACATTATCATACATCCATTATCTTCTGTTATTCTTAATGTTAAAAAAGGTTTTTTTTTATTAAGCTGAGCAGTGGGGGTGCACACCTTTAATCCCAGCACTCGGAAGGCAGAGGCAGGCAGATCTCTGTGAGTTCAAGGCCAGCCTGGTCTCTGCATAGTGAGTTCTAGGATAGCCAGAGCTAGGCAGAGTATGAAGATTTACTTTTACTTATGTGTATGCATACTTAAATAAATAAATTTGTGTGTATGTGTAAAAAATTAAGGTTATTTTTATTTATGTGTGATGGGGCAGGGGAGGTAGGGATAGTGAGGGTTGTACATTTGAGTACAGTGTCAATAGAGGCCGGAAGAGAACATCGGATAGATCCCTTGGAGCTGGAATTAAAAAGATTGTTGTGAGCTGCCTGATGTGGTTGTTGGAATCTAAACTTGGATCCTCTAGAAGAGCAGTATGTGTTTTTAACCATTGATCCCGTTCTCCAACTCCCTTTTTTCTTTTTGAGTCATCTCTTCAGGCCCAGAATAATTTTTTTTGTGACTTTGACTGTTATCAGGATTGTCTGTGGGTGACTCTGCACATCTTTTCAGTATCTTTATCTGTTTTGGAGTGATTGCATGGGGACTTACTTGTGCATATGTGTTCATGTGTGTTTGTGATTTCACATATGTCATTGTGGCTGCCTCAGGGTTTGGAGGTAAGAGGACATGCTCAGGTGTTGTTTCGTTTGAAATAGGCTCTCATTGACCTGGAGCTCCAGGACTAGTGTAAGACAGATGGCCATCAAGCTCAGGGATCTTCCGGTCCCTGCATACCTGATGCTGGGATTAGAAGTGCAGGCCTCCACAACTGATGCTTGTTTGTTTGTTCATTTGTTTGGTTTTTGAGACACGGTTTCTTTGTGTAGTCCTGGTTGTCCAAAACACGATTTATAGACCAGGATAGCTTCGAACTCAACGGAGATCCATTTGCCTCTGCCTCCTGAGCGCTGTGATTAGAGGCATGCTCCACCACCACCCAGTATGCAAGCCCTTTGCCAGCTGAGCCATCACCCCAACCCTCAGAGGTTCTCTGAGTGACTTGTTAATGTAATGTTAGTTGTTTTACAGAAATTCCGAAAAGTTGGTTTCCTTCTGTGATCCATTGAGCATGTCTATTTCTCTAAATGTTAGTCAATTCTGAGTACTTTTCTTGAGTTATAGTAGGTAGAAATTTGTGTGATTATTTTAATCAGTTCTATCCTTGTTTCCAGCAAACCATGAAAGAAAAACTTTACAGTCAATACTATCCACAGAATATTTGGTAAAAATTAAACATCTTTTTGTAATAAACTGTTTATCAGACAAAATATAGTGGCTTATCAGAAAGCTAAGGCCACAGGTCAGGACTTGAAGGCCAGCCTGGGTTAAACTGAAAGACTGTACTCACCACCCCCCATACTCCAGGAAAGACTGATATTAAGGAAGGGTTCCTGTGCTCTCCATTTCCAGAAAATTCTGTGCCGAAAGCTCTGGCCAGTATAATAGGCAAAAGTAAAGTAAGTACGTATAGAGGAAAAGAAGTGAAATTCTCTGCAGGAAAAATCCACAGGAGTGTTACAAAACAATTACTGAACTGAGTTAATTTATCACGGTTGTAAAATACAAAGTCAAATGCAGGGCTGGAGACACGGCTCAGCAGTTAATAGTACTGACTGCTCCTCCAGCATTGGGTATTGAAATCAATACCCAAAACCCACATGGTAACTTAAAACCACCTGTAACTCCAACTCCAAAAACTTCAATGCCCTCTTCTGGCTTCCTTGGGAACTGCATGTACATGGTGCACAAATTTTCATGCAGGCATACACCCATACATGTAAAATTAAAAGCAAAACAAAATCAAATGCAAAAATCATTTGTGTATTTTAGAAAAATTATGTTAGTTATTCCCCCCTTTTGAGACAGCATATTATGTATCCTAGACCCCCTTAAACTTACCGTGTAGCTGAGGATGATCTTAAATTTCTGATCCTCCTGCTTCTAACTACTGAGTGCTGTATGTAATTACAGACATGCAGCTATGCCTGGTTTATCTAGATCTAGGATCAAACTCGGCCTCCTGCATGCTAGGCAAAATCTCTATCAAGTGAGCTATGTCCCAGCTCTGCTCCCCTATGTTTTGTATGTATCAGTCAGTTCTTAAACTTATCAGAGGTAATTAATTATTTTTTGTCATTCTTCTAGGGGAACCTATGACATTTTAGTAACAAAAGATAATCAAACACGTTCTGTTGGTCAGTATGACAACCGTGGCAGTTTTGGAGAACTAGCTCTGATGTACAATACCCCGAGAGCTGCTACCATTGTCGCCACCTCAGAAGGCTCCCTTTGGGGATTGGTGAGTGAGAGAAATGCATGATGTAGTGTTGCCTGTCTTTCATAGCTAGTTATCTGAAAAGTATGCTCTAAAAGGTCTCATGTACATGTATCTTTCTATTTTCCTCAGTGACTTAACAACAAATCCTTTAAGTTACGGAAATGTGAGTGGTCTATAACCTAGTAGTGACGGAGCTCTTGCTACATTTTTCCTTGTTTTTATAGGCAATTAGACATAGATAACTCTGTATTTAAGTAGTTTAAGAGGGCTACAGAGAGAGTCCCTATCACTAATGTACCTGTGCACACAAAAGAGGAGGAGGAGCAGTGGTGTAGGGATGGTGGTGTCAACAGCAGTCACTTTGTGTTCTGTCATCCCCTTGTCATTTCCTCTATGCCTATGTCCAGTGCTTCCTTCATCAGGAATGCTGATGACCATAGGGAAATGGATTTTTGCATTAAGCAAAACACTACTGTGGTTCTTGTATCATATTATCTACTGTCTGCCTCATTTCATTTCTTTTTGTATTAAGTTATATGTCCATAATCTGTAACTCTTCCTTCAAAAATATCTTAATATAAATTCCATATTTCACTTTTGTTGTTGTTTTTGTTTTTCAAGACAGTTTTTATCTCTTTAGCCCTGATTATCCTGGAACTCACTCTCTAGACCAGACTGGTCTCAAACTCAGAGGTCTGCCTGCCTCTGCTTCCTGAGTGCTGGGATTAAAAGTGTGCACCTGGCCTCCATATTTCACATTTCACTTTTAAAATAAGGGTATCTGTAATAGTTTCTTCTTACCTTATAAGAGTTAATTCATGTCATATAATTATCATAGAATTAACCAAAATTTTTTAAATTTGATAAAAACATATATATGTTGTTTTAAAAAAATAAGTGAATCTTGCCAGGCATGTTAGTGCATGCCTTTAATCCCAGCAGAGGCCCAAGGTCAGCCTAGTTTGCTAGTGAATTCCAGGCCATTAAGGCTTCAAAGTGAGACTCTGTCTCAAAACAAAGAGTGATCCCAAACAGCAAAAACATAAAGAAATTGATTCCCCAATACACACCATAAAGATCTAAAAATAAAGACAGAACTATCTTTAATGCAGAAAAGTGATGCATTGTTAATGGGGAGAACCCAAAGTGCTGAAGAAAAAAATCCTGTCAGCCAGCATTGTATACTTCCTGAAAAGATCCTTCATGAATTCAGATATTCTCATATGACAGAGACTGACCCAAAAGAAATGGCCAAAACTGATTCAGAAAGGAAGCAATAAAAGGAAATTTGGAGATTCTTAAACCCAAAAGAACACAGAATAAGTATAGTAAACATAGTGACCTGCCTTACTTCAGATTTGTAAATTGTGTAAGATAATTTAAGCAAAAGTTTGTAGAGGTGGTTGTTGTACAAGAAGTATTTGAGACAATTATATTTTATAAAGGGAGAAAGGCCAGATCAAAGTAAAACTTCGATAACTGTTGTAATTTATTTAAAAAACACTGCAAAGGGAAATCATGCATGCAACAGGACTCACACAGAAGGTTTTTTGGAAGAGGAGAGAGAAGGAACAAAGGGGGCAGAGTGACTGAAGAGAAAGTAAGAAGGGAGAGAGAGAGAGAGAGAGAAGAAGGAGGAGGAGGAGGAGGAAGAGGAGAGAAGTGGGCAAGGCCCACCTTTTAAAAGGGAATGTAACAAATATGCACAGGAGGTGCTCTTAGTGGCTGCAGCTGAGGATGCATCTTTTGGACCCTAGAGTCCAAACACGGAGGAGGAGTCACCCCCAGAGATCACCCCTCACACCACAGCTGATGTAAAAGCATGAGGATTTTATTAATTCTGTCGTGACAGGGTCTTTCCAGCATTAGAGGCCAGAAAGACCCCGAATAGCTGGTACAGGCTACTTTTAAAGGAAAAGGCTACAGAAGCAAAGGGGAGTGTCTGGGGGTTGTCCTTTGACTGTTATGATTGGCTTATTCAAAAGGGCTACTATCAATAATTGGCTGGAGAGCGGTTGCCAGATCAGATGAGGTAAGAGGTCACTTTGACCCCGTTTCCCAGGGACTGAGTCAAAACATGCGTGTGTGGGTAATTGTTCAGGAACTGAGTCAACATCACAAAGACTCAGGGAAATGGAAAGTTCCCAACATTTCAGTAGCTGTTAGGTCCTTGATTCCCAGGGGGGAAGGGGCAAACATTACTGCTGAGACTGAGAGAGATCAGAATTTGTCAGAAATGGCTTCAGAATTGTCTTGAAGTTCTACAGCATCCTGTCAGAACCCCAAAGGCAGGCAGTGCAGGCGCCTGAATACTAACATTTCTCTTTTTTGTTTATCATAAAAAGGTGAGGAGTTAGAAGGGGGTAGCAGGTGAGGAGGGATGAGGACACTGTATTCTCCTGACTGCTTCCTACTGATCTGGGGGGAAGGGGGGCATTGATCATCTTTGGGGGACCTGAGAAAGGTGGAGTACTGGCCACATACCTGGAGTATCTGGCTGTTTCACTTCACTGTCCAGGCTCTATGGAACCATCCAGTGCCACTTGGACCTGGCAAAATGCTGTTTGTGGTGGATCCAAGTCAACTCCATGGAGCACACAAGAACTTTGAGTTTACTAAAGAGATAAGTTTTAGACACATTAGAAAGGAACCAAACAGAATTTTAAATCCTTATCTTGTGGCTGTGATGCTATAGTGGTAGAATATAGTGTTTAGTGCTCTACCAGAGCTAGAGTAATACCTATCAAACTAGGAAAGTATTGCCAATACACTGGTGTGAATTACATATGTATAATGTAAGCCTAGAGCAACGTCTGATCTGTAGTTGAATGGAATGGGTTATGTTCCTTAGTCCAGCTACTCAGGAAGCTATAGCATGAGAATTACTGAAGCCCAGGATTTCAAACTAGGCAACATAATGAGACTCCATCTCAAAAAAAGAAAAAAAATCTGTAGTGATGTACTCAAATCTCAAATCAAAACCAGGTGGTGGTGGTGCACACCTTTAATCCCAGCACTTGAGAGGCAGCGGTAGGTGGATCTCTGTGAGTTTGAGGCCAGCCTGGTCTACAAGAACTAGTTCCAGGACAGGCTCCAACGCAACACAGAGAAACCCTTTCTTGAAAAAACAAAAACAAAACAAAACAAAAAAACAAAAAAAATAGTAAACACAACCTTTGATTATTTTTAAAGATCAAGAATGGGCTGTAGAAATGACTCATTGATTAAGAGCCTTGGCTGCTCTTCAAAAGGACCCACCTCTATTCTGCCCTGACAGCCAGGGCTACACAAAGAAATGCTGTTGCATAAATCTAATTGGTCTTAATAAGAACCCAGTGTCAGATTAGGTGAAAGCTGAAGATCAGAGAAGCAGAGCAGCCAGCCACTAGTTCTTACCTCTATGAAATCCTCAGACCGAATGGGGTATCCTGTCTCTACAAGTCCTCAGACTGAATCCTGAGCTCCTGTCTCCTCATACCTTACATTCCTCTGTCTGCCCAGCCATATCATTTCCCATATTAACCTCCCTAGTGCTGAGATTAAAGATGTGAGCCACCACCACTTGGCTCTGTTTCTCTTTTACACTGGTTCAATCTGGTGTAGCCAGGGTGGCCTTGAATTTACAGAGATCCTCTGTCTGTGCTGGAATTAGAGGTGTGTGCCAACACTGCCTGGCCTCTATGGTTAACCACACTCTGATCTTCAGGCAAGCTTTATTTGTTAAGGCACAAACAAAATAGTACATTTCCCCCTTTTTGTCTAAAATTAATAAAGATAACTAATGTAAGAAAAACTATATACAATAAGTATAATACAATATATACAAGCAATAAATATATCAACAATGTCTAGTCCATTTGCATTTGACAAACTCAGAGAAAATAAATACTCCATTATCTGTCCTGTCTTGGTGTATCCAAAGTCTTGTACCCAATTCACTTACTCATTTTTTTTTCAAGGTAGGGCTTTTCTGTGTAGTTCTGGCTGTCCTGGAATTCACTCTGTAGACCAGGATGGCCTCAAATTTACAGAGATCTGCCTGCCTCGGCCTCCCAAGTGCTGGGATTAAAGGCATGTGCCACCACTGCCTGCCACTTAATTCACTTTCTATCCTAACTTGCATTACCAAAACTATCTTTTATATCTCTCAACCTTGTATACTTTAAGCCTCTTTTATGAATTTCTTTTCTGAATCTGGTAACAAGGAAAACTATAACTATAAAGTCTTCAACTCCCTCAGAGACCTGAGAAGGAAATAATAAGAAAGTGCAAGCAACTTCCAAAAAAATGTGAGAAACGACAGAAACAGCTGGCTGCCTAGACAGTCACCCAAAGTTCCTGTGTAATGTTGGGGCATTCTTCTTCGACCCTCAGGCCTAGCATTTCTGACAGACTTTTCTATGAAGCAGGATTTTTTTGAAGGACTGACTCACCTTGTCTTGGCAGGTTTTGACAATCACTCTCTTTTGTCCCTTGCTTGTCCAACTTGGACAGCATAGTGTCAGCAGTCAAGGCAAGAGCACTTTCTTGCCCAGTGGCTTAGTTTTGCCACAAAGAAAGTAAACACCATGTGGAGTTTCTTCAGTGCCCATTATCTTCTTCAAGTAGATTAGTGCTGCCAGGAGCAGATATGTCTCATTGTCATAAAAAAGAACCTATGGTATTAAAACATCTTAAATGCCATATTCTGCAGATATCTGAAGTTTTTGAAGACCACCTGTCTACTTAAAATATGTTTGATCTTGAAAACATACCTTACATGACTACAAGTTTGATTGTAACAGGTGACTAACTACTGATCTGCATTTCCTTATTATCCTAAATAGTTGGTAATAATTACTTTCAAGGGCTAAAATTTTCTCGGGTTTTTATGTTGTTCATAACCACAAGAACAGGCCTTGCACAGCCTAAAATGAGAGCTCTGAGAAGTATAAAAGCATACAGAGGATCGAGGATCAGATTGGGCTGGGATGTAGCCCAGTTGGTGGAATAAAGGAAGCCTTGGATTCAGTCCCTAGCACTGCATAAAACCAGGCGTGGTGCATCTGGGGAGAGGGCTCAGTGGTTAAGCACCCACGATCAATTCCCAGTACCCACATGATAGCTTACAACTGTCTGTAACTCCAACTCAAAGACTTTTGACACCTTCACATAAATAGACATGCAGGCAAAACACCAATGCACATAAAATAAGAAATAATTAAATTTTAAAAATCAAACCAACAAACAAAATAATAGGCAATTGTAGCATGTTCTCGTGGTTACATGGAGCTCAAGAGCAGCCTGGCTTATAAACTAATTAATTAGTGGTACTGAAACCTCAAGACAAATCACTGAAGAAAATCTGTATTCTTATTACCTAGAAATATTGTTTACTTTTATATTTGTAAGTATTTGGTCACATATATAATTATAACATGTTTTTAACAACATCCAAACATATAGAAGGGAACTTCATAGTTATCATTTTTCTCAGCCCCCCCTTTTTTTGTGAGATAGGATTTCATCATGTGGTCTTGGCTGATCTCAAACTCATAGAGGTCAGTCTGCTTCTGACTTTCAAGTGCTGGGATTAAAGGCGTGTACCACCATACCTGGTAGCAGTTTCTCAGTCTTAATTATCCTCTTTCTACAATATTCTTGGCTTAGATTAGGCCAAAAAATATATAGAAATTGAATTCTAGTGATAATGGCATAATAAGTGTGAAAGTAACCTTTTACATGAAAAATTCCTTACCTTAGAATTCAGAAATGAGTGGCAGATGATGCAACCCATGAAAGCAATAAGACTGAATACTCCTGTCAAGCAAGCAGATGGTGAAGAAAATGGAGACCAACTTAACTAAATGCCAGCAGGAGAGCTGTAAAAATAGTATGCTGTAGTTTAGGGCAGTGGAGGATAAGGAGCCCACTATTACCCCCTACTGGGAGTGCAAGTGACTTCTCTGATTAGGTAAATGAATTTCAGCTCACAGAGGTCTAAAGGAGTATGCCACCACCATCTGGCTTCATTATTTTTTCACTTACCATTTCAGTTTCCATCTTGAATACTTTTCATTAATTTAACTCTTATCCCTCCCTCATGTCCCCAGCAAGTTTATTTTTTTTCCTGCAATATTATCTTCCATTGCTTTTTCCTGCTGTAATTGCTCTTTTCCTACCTAGAAATTCTTGGAAATTCCTGCTTGGAAAGACTTAAAATTTAGCCAGGCAGTAGTGGCACATACCTTTATTCCCAGCACTCAGGAGGCAAGGCAGGCAGATCTCTGAGTTTGAGGACAGCCTGGTCTACAGAAGTGAGTTCCCGAATAGTCAGGGATACACAGAAACACTGTCTTGGGGGAAAAAAGAGGCTTAAAATATTTTTTTGGACAGCACTAGGGATTGATCAGAGAACATCCTAAATTCTAGACAAGTGTGCTATCTATCACTGAGCCGCATTTCAAAACCATTTTGTTGTGAGACAGAACTAAGTTAATCAAATAGACCTAGTACTTTTGAGTCTTCTGTCTCACCTTTCTGAGTGGCTGAGATCATAGACTTGTACTGCCATGCCCAGGAATCGATCCTGGAAATGATTGTAGCATTTGCCTTCTGTACTTTGACTTAGTACATTTCAGTTCATATATCAATTGCAAATTCTTATATGTTTTATGCTTTGTTTTTGTTTGAAATAGGGTCTCACTATCATCCAGGCTGGCCCATATAGTCCAGAGTGGTCTTGAGTTTATGGCTTTCCTGCCTCAACCTCCTAAGTATTGATTATAGCATGGCCCTGTATATTTTGTGTTGTTTCCTCATTACAGTTGCAAACCCCTGGAGGGCAAGAACAGCCTGATTGTTTGCCTTTTCTGAAGGTGTCTGAGCCCTGGGCATTTAGTGGGAGTTTTGTTCTGTCTATGGCCATAGATGGCACTCATTGAACACGGCAAGCTACTGTTAGGGGTTTCTGCCCTAGCACAGGTTAGAGTTTCTCCCTTCCAGCGTCATTAAACTCTGTTGGGACACTAACTTCATAGGACTTTGATGGCCGCAGTGGTTCAGTTATCTAAACCGTAGATATTCTCTTACAGGGGCATGTACTAGAATTTTCTATTTTTTTTTTCTTGTAGGACCGGGTGACTTTTAGAAGAATCATAGTGAAAAACAATGCAAAAAAGAGGAAGATGTTTGAATCATTTATTGAGTCTGTGCCACTCTTTAAATCACTAGAGGTAAAGTTTGAATAAGAGTCTGTTTATATGGTTTAGGAAGAGCTGTTAAAACTATTCCTAGGTTTGCAAGTAATACTGTTTTAACCTAGTTCTGTAGCAATGACATTCAATCAGGGTTTTTCCCTAAACTATATGTTTTGTAGATGTCAGAACGAATGAAGATTGTGGATGTGATCGGAGAAAAGATCTATAAGGATGGAGAGCGAATAATCACTCAGGTGAGTTGGGGTCTGGACTCCCAAAAGGAACATTGTATCACAGAGTATGGTAGTGCACACCTGCAATGCCAGCATTTAAGAGGCCAGGGCAGGAGGTTCACAAGGCCAGCCTGGGCCACATTGTATTATTCTGACTCCAGTAGAAAACAAAGACTTAGCTGGGGTGATGGTGTGTATACCTTTAATCTCAGCACTCAGGAAAGACAGACAGGCAGGGCTCTGTGAGTTTGAGGCCAGTCAGGTCTATATAGAAAGTTCCAAAGTTTCAGGTTAAAAAGGGAAAGAAAGAAAAAGGAAGAAAAGAAAACAACCCAAAATTTAATGTCCTCCACTGTTGGAAGCTGTGTCGTCCCTCCTACAAAGACCTCTGAAGTTCCTTTGTGTCCGTCTCCTGCTGCCTCTTTTCCCTTGAAGAACTAAATTAAATTCACTGCTAAGCAAATCTTATGCCACTGCACCCTCAGCCCTTTTTATGTTTGTGTTTCGAAACAGCGTATTATCACGTTGTCCTAACCTCCGAAGCCTCCTGAGTCACTGATTGCAGTCACATGCCACCAGGCTCAGACCTCCATTCATTTTGGGGGTTGTCTTGGATTTATTTGCTATTGACCCTAAGTAAGCTTTATTTATCGCTATTAGAATCCAAAGAAAACTGGAGGCTTATGTTCTCTGTTGTTTCTGCTGACACAAAAGCAACCTGTTGATGATATGACACCAGAATCCTTAGCATTCGGTGATAATCAGATCTATGAGATGTCTTGATATATCCTTTGTATCTTTTTCATAAGTTGTTTTTGTATAATGCAAGATAATGTACAGTGAACTGAACCATTATAATTAAAGACTGCAAAGTGGGGTAGTGGTATATGCCTAGAATCTGAACACTTAGGAAGTGGAGGCAGGTGGGTTTAGGAGTTCAGGCCACTCTCAGCTATATAGCAATCTCTTGTTTTGTTTTTGTTTTTTTGAGATAGGGTTTCCCTGTATAACATCCCTGGCTGTCCTGGAACTTGTTTTGTAGACAAGGCTGACCTTGAACTCACAGACACCTGCCTACCTCTGCCTCCCAAGTGCTGGGATTAAAGGTGTGTACCACCACTTTACCAAAATGTCTTTATATTATGTGATAATTTTCTCTGTCTCCCGTGTTTGTATTTTAATTACATATAAATAGTTTAGGGCCTTTTTCAGATACAAACTTCCCTGCCAGTGCCTCTGACAAGAACATTGGGAAGGCATCTGGTTGAGTTGAGCACTTTGTTTGCCCTTAAACACAGCTGGGTTGAGGAGGATAGTTTCAGATCACTGTGACTCCACGTTTATAGAACTGGCCCCACCAGAACTTTGAGAAGTGGTCAAACTGAAGATGAAAGAGGAGGAGAAAGCCCCACTAGAAGAGATAAAGCACTGACAAAAGTCTGATGTTCGTTTTAGGTTACATCTCTGAATGGCTTTGCTTTCTAGATTCCTTTATATAATTTAAGGTTAGGATAAATGAGACCAAAATAATAAGCACTGTGATAATGCATATGAGAAAAGGGAGAGTATAGAAAAGGAAGGAATTAAATCATGTCATTTCATAAAGAAGTATCATTTGAGCCGGACCTGGAGAGTAAGTGCAACTTTGTTTGGGTTTTTTTTTTTTCCCGAGACAGGGTTTCTCTGTGGCTTTGGAGCCTGTCTTGTAGACCAGGCTGGCCTCAAACTCTCAGAGATCTGCCTGCCTCTGCCTCCCGAGTGCTGGGATTAAAGGCTTGCGCCACCACCGCCGGGCCTGCAACTTCGATTTTTACAAGTTTATTTAAAACTGAATTCTTGCTTTGAATATACAAAATGCAAACTACATGAAATGTTCTTTTACTTTGTTTATAAAGTAAAACTTGGCTTACATTTATATTACATACTTATTAAGGCAAGGAACTATATATATTTAAAAAAGCATTTGTTGTGCTTGAAACATAGCATAAAGTTTTCTCCACATTATTACACATCTGCACCACAGTACATGATATGCTGTATGCATAAAAATACTAGCCAGAGCCAGGCGGCAGTGCACACCTTTAATCCCAGAGCCAGAGGCAGGTGGGTGTCTGAATTTGAGGCCAGCCTGGTCTACAAAGTGAGTTCCAGGACAGCCAGGGCTGCACAGAGGAAACCCTATCTCAAAAAGAAAAAAGAAAAATGCTAGGTGTAGTGATGAGGGGAGCGGGCCCTGCTTTTCGTCCTGCCCGGCTCCCGCACGGCTAGCTTA
>LOEQ01001146.1:200767-212189 GCA_001685075.1 Bramus lutescens | reverse complement strand
CTGCCTCCCCTTTCTCCCCGCTGCCTGTGTCCGGAGGATGAGCCCAGCCTTCAGGAGCATGGACGTGGAGCCCCGAACCAAGGGCATCCTGCTGGAGCCCTTTGTCCACCAGGTTGGGGGGCACTCGTGCGTTCTCCGATTCAACGAGACAACCCTGTGCAAGCCCCTGGTTCCGAGGGAGCATCAGTTCTACGAGACCCTCCCAGCTGAGATGCGCAAATTCACTCCTCAGTACAAAGGTGAGCCCCCAGCTGCTAGCGGGGTCGCCAGGCTGCTAAGATGTAAGGGACTTGGACGGTGAAGGCCCTGGCAGCAGTCCTGGGAGCCCTCACTCCCTTCTGTTTACCCTTTTGTTTTCCCTTCTTCTCCTCTTGGCCCTCAGCCCAGCACCTCACACCCTCAGTTTTCAAGTCCTGGGAAGATTGCTCAATTGTTTTGTTTTCTGGATTTGCTTTGAGTTTATTTTTGGTGGAAGTATAGTTATTTTTCATGTTCAGGTGTCTCCTGTTCAAGGTAACCCATAGTCCCCATGTGGGGACAATTCTGGAAGACTTTAGGAGGATTTTACCCAGAATTCTTGCTGCCTGCTTTTTGTCCTCCAGGAAACCAGAAGCCCTGGTGATTAGGTAGGCTGGGAGCAGGGTTGAGTCAGATGGAATGCAGGAGTGGGAGGATTGTGCTGATTGAGTCCCCAGAATTGCTATGTGAAGGCAACCCTTTGATTCACATGTAGTGACATTTTCTTCCCTTTTTATAATGATGTACTTCAAGGGAACGTCAATCACCAGCATGGTGTGTTCTTTCCTGGGGAGGAGGGGGAGCCTTTTATAAATCAGAAGAGAACTTATTAAGAAATAATTTTAAATATGTATTACCAGATATAAAAAAGGCTAGAACAATTTAGATTCTCCTGTTCTTTAAAGACAGGATGGACTGGGTTTCCTCTCTACTTGGAAATGCATGTGGCGGGACTGGGGGCGTTGGGGACCCTCACTTGGTCCTTTTCTGTTATTTTTTTCAGGACAAAGCCAAAGTTCCCTTGTTAGTGGCCACCCTGCCCTGTTTTTATCCCCTTGGTCATTCCTTATGCCCACAGGGAAGTGTGATCCCCTGATACCCCCCTCGGCTCCTCTGCACCCAGAGCTGGGGGCCACCTCAGAAATGTCGTCTCTCTCTGAGCATGCATTTTCCCTGCAGCAAGCAAGCGGGCAGGCAGCAAGGACTGAGCAGATTGAGTGATCGTGGGGCAGAGGCCTAGAGGAAAGGTGTTCAGCCAAGTCGGCTGTAAGGCGCTCGTCGGCACCGCTGAAATGCTCCCACCTGGCAGCCCCTTCCTCAGAGACTGTCTAATTACACATGGCAGGTCCTAGAGACTCAAAAGGGAGAGCTCCTTTCAAGGCTGCCATGTGTCTGTGTTCCTGCCCCCTCATCCGCTGGTGTTCATTTTGTTCTTTTGTGACACAAAACGACATAAACCAATAAAAGCTTAACTGAGAAGGACAGAAGGCTTGGCTCACCCACCCTTGCAGGGTGCTAGAGAAGCCTTGGCCAGGGTGTCTTTGCTGTGTGGTTTGTTTGCTGCTCTCCTTTGCTTTGCTCACCCAGTCGTTCCTCCCCTTCAGCGCATTCCCCTGCACTCAGGCTTTGCTTTAAAGCAAGCCTCCAGGCCGTCGGGGTTTCTGTGGAGGACATACATTTCTTATAAGATATATAGAGTGTTGTTTTCGTGTCTCTATCAGGATTAGAAGAGTTACATAAAAATTAATAAACATTTTTAATGATGGAAAAATGTGTCTTGTAATTCTTTGGCCCTTGCCTTCCCTTGTTGAGTGCATTAGAGAGGAAGTCTCTCGGCCATGTTTGCTCCCTAATTGCTTGTCTTGTGTGGTGTCACTCTTTTCTAGCTGTTTTGATATTTGTTAGGTTTGCAGATGAGTTTGGGGCCTCTGGCAACATAGAGACTAAGGAACAGGGTAAGAAACAAAACAAATGTTACAATCATGTTATCTAGAATGCTTTTTTCTGTGGAAATAAAAGTCCCTTCTGCTCCTCACCCCCTTTCAGGTGTGGTGTCAGTGCGCTTTGAGGAAGATGAAGACAGAAACTTGTGTTTAATAGCATATCCATTAAAGGGGGACCATGGAGCTGTGGACATTGTAGACAATTCAGACTGTGAACCAAAAAGTAAGCTGCTAAGATGGACAAACAAAAAGCATCATGTCCTAGAAACAGAAAAGAGTCCCAAGGAGTGGGTGCGCCAGCACCGGAAAGAGGAGAAGATTAAGAGGTGGGTAAAACTGAGAGGGTGTGTTGGGGCCTTGGTTAGAGTCTGGTTCCATGCAGCTAGGAGCTCCTCGTGGACCTGTGTATAGGAAGTTCACTGCTGGTCCCACATGCCTGCTGTCTCTGATTGGCTCTGGGTTAGGTCATGCCATTTTGCATAAACAGCTGAATGGCAGCTTTAAAAGAGATTGACTCATTCCTTCCACAGTTGCTTTGTGCGTGGCCACAGGCAGATTGAGCCATTGCTTTACCTCAGGCTGCTTGCTGATGGTGGGGACAAAGGGATCAGTTAGCCTCTGCTAACATGAGGACCCGTGTGGGCAGGACAGGTTGGCCAAACTTAGAAAAATGTAAAGTGTGTGTAATGTGGTGAGGTAGATGATCCCAGTGCAGTTTCACTTCGCGTCTCCCTGGTCTTGGAATTAGGAGACAGCATGCGCCAGAGGCCAGGAGTCTATTGCCTGAAAAGGTGGAATAAAGACTGTCTGCCTGGGGGGGAAGCCATTGTTACATCTTGCTATAGAATAGCAAATTAAAAACTTTAAATTTTTAATCAACTTTCTTTCTACAGATACATGATAAAATGCACCCATTTAAATATCTAATGAGTTTGGGTAGACTATATTTCAACCATAGCAAATAAATATCCATCACTCTAGAAAGCTGCTTTATTCTTTCATTTTTAATTTTGATAATACATTATGATTTATTGAATCCTTATTTCTTTATAGTCATAAGTTAGAAGAAGAATTTGAGTTGCTAAAGAAATCTGAAGTCTTATACTACAGTGTAGAAAAAAAAGGAAATATAAGTTCCCAGCTTAAACACTATAACCCTTGGAGCATGAAATGTCATCAACAACAGTTACAGAGAATGAAGGAGAATGCAAAGCATCGAAACCAGTACAGTATCCTTTGTCATAAGTCATTCTTACCTCGGGGGAAACAAAGAGAAGCAGCAAGGAGGGCTCAAAGAGAGAACTTGGGGAATTGGTTGTTGTACGATAGCAGGTTTCTGTATACCCCCACTGGACTAGAGCACTCTTCTGATTGCTGGGATTATAGGTTTCTGCCACTACACCTGCCTGATGTGTTCTTTTTTTGGGGTGTGGTTGTGTATGCTTCCGCACACACACCACAGCATATGTGAGGTCAGATGACAACTTTCAGTAGTCCATTCTCTCCTTCCACCAAGAGGTTCCAAAGATTGAAGTCACTGAGCTATCTAATGGGCCTGGTTTGGTTTTATGTTAGCTGTGATTAATTTCCACATTAGAGTTGTGCCCAGGATAACCCTGGGTGGTGATGGGTTCTGCCTCCCTTGCGAATAGAACCTGTCTCAGAGTCTAAGTAAAGGAGCATAACAGGTCTCTGAGAACCTTTGTCTAGGTATTTCAGTCCCCGTTAACCAGTCTGCTGTATAATCCACTAAACTCTCATTCCCTGGCCTCAGATTTTGTTTGTTTTGTGCAGTTCTGGGAGTCTAACCCAGGGTTGGATTTGGCGAGGATTGGGGACACAGTGTGTATAGAGATCTGAGAACAGTTTGCACGAGTCTGTTCTCTCCCTCATGTGACCCACTAAACAACATCGCTGCCCACGCCCAGGGTCTCTTTGGTCTTGTTTTTTTAGTTTTATGAATTGAAATTCCTGAGAATTTTTTTAACCTTTACTAGGAAAGAAATGTTAAAAATTGAGTTCCTAAGTTCTTATCACTCAGAATTGGATGTTAACCTACTTGAATCGGTCTCCTGCATATACACAGTGCCCCGCAACTGACATTTTTAAAGTTCTTTTATTTTTTGAGATTATAATTGCATCATTTCCCCTTCCCCTTTTCTCCGAACCCTCCCATATCCTCCTCTTTGCTATCTTTCAGATTATTGGCCCATGTTTTTCATTAATTGTTTTGTTATATACATGTATGTATATACATCCTAAATATAACCTGCTCGGTCTGTATAATTTTACTTGTATGTATAGTTTCAGGGCTGGCCATTTGGTATTGGACACCAGTTGGTATGCGCTTTCCTGGAGAAGACTGTTTCACTCTCAGCATGCCTCACTGGCCTGCGCGTCTTTGTGTAGCATTGAGGCCTTGTGGGCTTTGCCTTGTTCTCTTTAACGTGTCTAGTGTTGCTGTCCTTGTTTGGCTCATGTTTGGCAGTCATGTTGGTGAAACTTGATAGTTGTGGCTTTCGACATTGCTGGGAGACATAGTCTCAAATCAAATTCCCTAATCTTCTGACTCTTATGGTCTTCTGCCCCTCGTTCTGCAATGTTCCCTGAGACTTAGGGAACAACTTTAGTAGTTATATCCATTGGGATTGGGCGCCACAACTCTGCATTTTGACTATTATAGTTTTCAAAGAGAAGCTTCCTTGATGAGTAAGGTCTATCTATAGTTATCAGGCTAGACCTTGAAGACAGGTGGCAACTAACTTTTTTTTTTTTAGGTACAGGGCCTTGTGCAGGCCAAACAAACCTTACCTCTGAGTTAATTTAGGTCACTTACCTTTGCTTAAACAGTTTTCCCCCCTGAATTTGATTCTGAAGCAAGTCTGATATACATGATTTTATCTGTTTTTACCTAATCATATATCCATATAAGGTAAACATATGTTAGCATGAGGACCAGTTTGAGTTCCAGCATCCATATAACAACAGCTGGACTGTAATCCCAGTAGTGGGAGGGAGAGACAGGAAGATCGCTGGAGCTCATTAGCCAGCCACGCTAGCTGAGTCATTAAGTACCCTGTCTCAAAAAAGAAATGTGCAAAATGATTGAGGGAGACAAGCGTGTCAGTAACCGCTCTTCACACATGTATATCCATGCATGAGCATGTACAAACACAGCCACAAAGATATTTTTTAAGATAAGGATATTTTAACATTAATACTATTTTACTTCTCAAAAATAGTAATTCCTTTATATAAAATAACTATTTTGCTGAACATGCTGGTCAGCACGTCTTTAATCCCAGTATTTGAGGTGATGGGAGAGGGCAGAGGCAGGTGGATCTCTGAGTTTGAGGCCAGCTTAGTTTCAGAGAGCATTCCAGGACAGCCAGGGTTGCACAGAGAAACCCTGTCTTAAAAAGAAAGAAAGGAAAAGAAAATGCCTATTTCATGTTATTTCCCAAATTGTGTCAGTAAATATGTTTTTATTGTTGGTCTTTCTGAGGGAAGATCTGTATAAAGTTCATGGGTAGTGTTGGATTGAAGTGTTGGAGACTTAACATATTACACCCATTTTTTTCTTCTTGGAGATTTCCTGTCAGAACAAATAAACAAGGATCAGTGATAGGGAGATGTCTCATGTGGTTAGAGATAGGGCTTTGTCTGCAAGCGTGAAGACCAGGGTTTGAATCTCAACACCCAGAAGTCTGAACACAACCACTCAGGTCTGTAGCCCCATTGATGAGGGGCAGAGACAGGAAGACCCCTGGAACTTGCTCACCAGTTGGGCTAGCCAATTAGTGAGCTCCAGGTTCAGTGAAGAAACTTGTCTCCAAGATGTAAGGTTTGGGAAGTGATAGAGCAAGGTACCCAATGTCTGGATTTCTTTTGCACTGATACATGCATGTTCATATTAGAAAGGCATGGAGTTTTCCACGGTCTGGATTTTACTTAGTACATCCCTGTGGTATCTTGTACATATGACCCACTCCTCTCTTTCCAATAGGCTGATAACTGGATCTAAAGACTTGATCAGATGCAGGTTCAATTCTAGAGCTACAAGCAAGAATCCTTGAAAAATGATATTTTCCATTGGGAAACATGATGTTTAGCTTTATTTTTCAGTCATTGTTTTTGAGCCATCTTTTTCATTAGATGGCTTCCTAATTTTGTTAGTCATTGACTGGAATTTTACAAAGAATAATCTTGAGGTGCAGTTGGGAAGAGATTGAATGCTTATTTTTCTTTATTTACCAGATGTCTAGAATAACTTATCATTCATAACATGGGTGACCCAAGGCTGGTCCCACAAGGGGCTGTGGCAAGTCACCTGAGGTTTCGCAGTCCCTTGGCTGGTGGGAGACAAACAGATAACAGCATGCAGAGAGAGCTTGTGTAGAGTTTCTTTAGTGGGTATTAGGAATGGCATAAGAGTAAGGGGTTATGGAGGGAGAGGCAGGAGGGGGGGATTGGGAATGGGCGGGGCTTGTCTCTTAAAGGGACAGGGTACCCAGGTGACTGGCCAGACCAGCAGATTACAACATTCCCACCTTTCTCTTATAATAAAAAGGTGGGAAGTTAGGCATGGCAGGTTAAGGGGATTGGGACGGCAGGTTCTCAGGACTGCTTCCTGCTTATTGTGGGTGTCGAAGTCTTTCTTGGGAGGCCTGAGAAAACTGGGTGCTGGTCACACCCTGGAGTGGCTGGTTAGCTTTACTCCTGTCTAGGATTTGTGCTGTGGAACTGTCTGGTGCCTCTTGGACTGGCAAGTTGTTGGCAGAGCAGAGGACAGTTAAGTTTAGGAAGAAAAAATTTTTTAGGACCAGGGAATTGAGAGGGCTATATCTGACCTGTTTAAAGTGGGTCCTTCAATTCAACTCCCTGGAACTCACAAGAATTCTTTGAGTTTGTGAAAACATAAGTTTTAGATGCATACATTGTATATACAGCAGCATATTTCTGTCAGAATGACTGTGACAGATGTTTTTGCACAATGAAAAGTATCTCTAGAAAATGACCAAAGAGAGTTTACAGTCCTGATCTTGCAGTAGTGGTAGAAGTACTCTGCCAGAGTTGGATTAGTAGCAAGTTCCAGGACAGCTAGGACTGCTAGACAGAGAAATCCTGTCTCACAGAACCGAATGAATGAATGAATGAGTGAATGAATAAATGAATGAAGCCCAAGCTGGAAAGAGCTCACACTGCTGTTGGAGACCACTAAATCAGTTCCCAGCATCTGCTGTGGGAATTCTTTCTGCCAATAACTTTGGATACCAGCCTTAAGACGTAGCTTCTTGCCTGCAGATGTGATCTCTTAAAAGGAGAGAGAGAAGTCCTATACTCTCTTGGGCTGTGAAGACCGGAGCCAGGCAATGTGAAGCAGCGTGTGGCTGGCTCCCAGCTTCCTCCATCCTGTGAGTTTGTTCTCACTAGCACCCCTCAATAAATCGGTATATGTAAATATATATATCTTTGTGGTTCTCACTACAAGCATCCAACTCAGGTGGCTCATAACAGCCTGTAACTCCAGCTCTGGGAATGTGAAGTAGTCATCCTCTCTTGGTGTGTGTTCATGTGCACAGTCCAGTATAGATGCACAGTTACACAGACATGGTATGTGTATCTCTGGCTGGGAGCCCTAGGCCTGTGTTGAGTTCAGACACTGGCTACTGTTACTTATGCTAGTTCCCTGGCAGTTCAAGGGGACCTCTGAGGTCTCTCCTCAGCTCTGAGCTCCCTCTGTGGAAGACAGTCAATGAATGGGGTATCCTGTGGACTTAGGCTTCTGTAGTCATTACGTGCAAACACTTGCCTTTTGAGGTATTGTCCTTAACTGCTCAGAATTTATCTTACTGGAGAACCTAACTTCCCGCTATGAGGTGCCTTGTGTCCTGGACCTCAAGATGGGCACACGTCAGCATGGCGACGATGCATCCGAGGAGAAAGCCGCCAACCAGATTCGAAAATGTCAGCAAAGCACATCTGCGGTCATTGGTGTGCGTGTGTGTGGCATGCAGGTGAGGAGCGTGCACATACTAACAAAGATTACAGGGTGTCCAATGGCTGTCCCCAAAGAGTTCAAATTTGGGGTCTTTCTCCTTTGGGAATTTAAAACTCCTCACAGTCAGTTTTTCCTGCTTTCCCGTAATAAATACATCCAGTCTGCTTTATTTAAAACTAACAGCAACAGATCCTGTAGGGCTGCATCTCATGTGTTAGAGAATGTACCTAACACAGGTGAGGCTGTGGGTTCGGTACCCAGTACCAAAACCAAAACAAAGCAGATTTCAGTGAGCTGAAAATATAGCTCAATGGTAGAGTATTTGCCTTGCATACACAAGGCCCTGGATTTTATCTCCAGAACAGAACATGCATACACACAAAAAAATTTTTTTTAATCCAAGTTTGGTCTTACCTGAGTCTGTTGCTTTCTGGTTAAAAAGGAAAGTGTATACCTAGTTGAGCCCTCTGAGGCCAGTCTGTCTGTCCGAGTCCTTACGTATGTATCCATATACTTAGGATACAAAATTAAGCCACTTCTGTTGATGTAGGTACAGAATAGAGTAGACTAGATCCTAGGTGATGAGGCATAGTCTGGGTGGGCCCTGATCAGACGGTGCTCCCGTGTGACTACAGGCTACAAGGTCCCATCACCCTCCTTCACGCAGTGGTGAGGTCTTGAAAAGCCTTTTGACCCGGACTTGCTGATCTCTCCCACAGGTGTACCAGGCAGGCACTGGGCAGCTCATGTTCATGAACAAGTACCATGGGCGGAAGCTTTCCGTGCAGGGCTTCAAGGAGGCACTTTTCCAGTTCTTCCACAATGGGCGGTACCTGCGCCGAGAGCTTCTGGGCCCTGTGCTCAAGAAGCTAACTGAACTCAAGGCTGTGTTGGAGCGACAGGAATCCTACCGCTTCTATTCAAGTTCCCTACTGGTCATTTATGATGGCAAAGAGTGGCCAGAAGTGACCCTGGACTCAGATGCTGAGGACTTGGAAGACCTCTCTGAAGAGTCGGCTGACGAGTCTGCTGGTGCCTATGCCTACAAACCCATTGGTGCCAGTTCAGTGGACGTGCGCATGATCGACTTTGCACACACCACCTGCAGGCTGTACGGCGAGGACAGTGTGGTGCACGAGGGCCAGGATGCTGGCTATATCTTTGGGCTCCAGAGCCTGATAGACATTGTTACAGAGATAAGTGAGGAAAGTGGGGAGTGAGCTTGCTGGCTGTTTCAGTACCCCAGAGACTCTCTGTCCCCTTACAGCTGTGCTGTCGGGGAGGAGGCCAGTATGGCCAGATNGCCTCTGTAAACCCCAGCCTGAGCCAGCCCCAGCCGTGCTCAGAGTCATTATTTATTTTAACTATTTCTTCAACATTCCACATTTGATGATGCAGATACCTCTTTCTTCCCTGAGTGTAAATGTTCTAATACAGATCTTTTTGTTTATTGTATACAGTGATGCTGTCATTCTTTCTGAGCATGCAGACTCCCAACCTGCAGAAGCCTCCGTGTGCTGTGACCTCTCAGTCTGTGTTCCCACTCTGTGGGTTGCATTGAAGCCATCACAATGGTTTGGCTTTGTCCAAAGAGTCCCAGTTCAGCACCTTGCAGTCGTTGAAAACAAATACTCCCCTGCGCTTATTAGCCAGGTCTCCGTGGTTTGTGCTGGCTGGATCTCTACCGTCCTTACATAGAAGTACAATTGGCATAAGTTTTTCCACAGCCCTACACAGCCTAAGGAGAAGTTGGACAACAGGCCTTCCAATCCTTGGGTTCTTGATTTCTCCTAGGCGTTGGCAGCAAGTAACTAATTGGTTAGACATAGTAATCTCAAATATCCTGGACCGCGTGCAGGGGTCTCAAGGAGCCACTGGTCTGTGGTCTATTGGGAGCCAAGAGCCCAGGTAAAGGGCATGCAGGGTGCTTTGAGCTTCACCTGCCACCACTCCTGCCCAGCAGTCCCATGATCGTGCCAGTCTTGTCTTCACAAAGACCTCAGCTCCACCCTAAAGGTCCACTACTGCCATGTGCCTGGAGAGCTTCTGGAGAAGGGCAGGGGAATCAAAACTTGGCAGAAACAGACTTTGTATCGAGAAGCCAAGGTCTGATGTCAAATTCTTGTCTCAGCTGAACCTTCCGACAGCTCTCCCAAGTCCCACTAGGCCTACTTCTACCATGCCCAAACAGAGATGAGTGAAGGCTAGGTGGGGTTGGACTCAGGAGGCAGAGGCAGTGGGATTGCTGTTAGTTTGAGGCCAGTTGGCTGCATAGTGAGACACTGACTTAAAAAAAAAAAAGGAAAAAAAGGCGCACACCCTTAGTCCCCATACTTAGAAAGCATGAGAAAGGCAGGAGAATCATTGTGAATTTGAGGCCAGCCTGGTCTACATAGTTCCAGGATAGCTAGAAATACATAGTGAGACCTTGCCTTAAAAAGAAATAAAAATAGAAATGAAAAAAAAAACTTGAAGTCTAATGGTGTATGCATCCCATGCTCCCTAGATGCAGGCTTTCAGGGGAGAAGAGTAGGCCACTCATCAGCTCCCCTGTTGCCCTCTTCAGCTGGGACTCAGGGATGACACGCGGTCCAAAGATTTAGAGGTCTGGGCTGACTATAAGCTGAAGGTCAAGGTTGCTTTATCTTTTTCTTTTTCGTCTTTTTTCTTTCCTTGAGACAGGTCTCACTGTGAAGCCCAGGCTGATCTTGAACTTACCTTTCTCCAGCCTCTGCCTCCTGGATGCTGGAATTACACTATCATTCAGAATTCAAAACACATTCTCCAAACCCCATGCATTCAATCCCTACTCTGTTAGCCTTCTGCCCCTCACTCCTTTTTTCGGGAGAGGGCCATTTGTGAGGTTGAGGAAGGAGGGCAAGGTTACCTAACATACTGCCTTGAAAAATGGGAGAGAGAATGAATATGACCTCAAGATTATAGACTTGGAATCTTTTGTGACAACATGACAGTGATGGGTAGAAGAAGGTGGAGCTTGGTCCAGAAGCGAGTGCTCAAGCAGAGAACAGCTGCAAAGACAGGAAGGAAGGCAGCCAGTGGCTAAAGTGGGTGCGTGTGTGGGGAGCAAAGATGCCTTTCGGACAGTACGACCTGGTTTTGTTTCTCATCCTCCACACTTGTCCACCACCTCAGTGACAGAGCAGGGACTTGGTGCTAAGGCATTGTGAGGCCTAGACACGCTGAGAGGACCCCTCCCCGCGAGAGACTTCCGGGCGTCTGATCAGTATTCCTCAAAGCAAAGTGTCACCACCTGGTCTCGGGGGACACACCGGCAGCAAGCAAGCCCTGGGCGCCTTCACTAGGAGGTGGGAAAGAAAGCAATGCTCTCACCTGAGTGGGGAGGGCGAGGTTGAGTGGGGGATAGCCAGGCAAAGGGAGATAGGACCCTGGAACCCCCGACTGGAGTCTAAGGTCCGAGCGTCCTGAGTCCCTGCAGCAG
>LOEQ01001146.1:148992-166539 GCA_001685075.1 Bramus lutescens | reverse complement strand
TAGAGCAGGGCTGCCTTTGTCACACCGGAGACTCTCCTCTTCTTGTAGAGGTGCCTGGAACTATGATCAGAACGGGGCTGGTAGGAGCTAACCCACTTTTTAGAGACAATGGGGAGGGGGTTCCCCTGAAGAGGCAGTGAGTGTGAAAATAAGGGTTGCCAAGGAAGATGGCGCAGAAGGCTGAGGCTGAGGAGGAATGTGGTTTTGAATTAACAGCATCAATTTTTAATCTCCATAAAGAACTGACCAAGCTGGGCTGAGGTGCTGCAGTGAAACCACTTTGCACTGCCGACAGGCACAACATTCAGACCTGGAGGATAATCAGGTCCCTGGAAGAGTGGGGTGCTGGGAAATAACCTGGGGGGGGACAGAAGATCTGGAATTTTTTTTTTCGTTTTTCCTCTAATCTTTGGGAACAGATTTAGTGGTTATAGTCCAAATGGAGGCTGGGTCTGTTATCTGTGTACAGGGGCCTTGGGGCGACATGAGGTGGCCAACATCTTTGTCACCTCCTATTCTATTTGGAACTGAGATAGACGTCCCAACCGAGAGCCTGCAGACTGTGCTAAAAATCCAAGACTCAGTTATGGACATATAAATGTGGTCCATATCTGTGAGTAACTAGACACAGCATTTAGATCAGATGTCTGTGGGGTTCTGAGAGCCCCCACTACCTTCCTCAAACCCACACAGTAGGTCAGGGCTTCTGTGAGGAGGCCCTGGCAGACATTTTCCAGCCCAGATTAAATACTGACATAAGTCTTTCCAAATTCCAATCCTGCCCCGCACCATTGGGTCCCACAGCTTCTGAATAACATTCCATGGCTCTGCCTCCGCACTCTCTCCACCAGGTTGGAAAAAGTGAGGAAGGCTTTGGAGGGAAGGAGGGTGGGGGGAGAGTGCCGAGTTGCCCGAAGGCCTGGAGCTCCTGTTCTGTTGTCCCCACCCCATAAGGTCTCTTACTACACCTTCACCCCAACATGGTCCCGGGCTGCCAGCGCAGGAAGATCTCCTTCCTGGTTTCCTCAGTGTATGTGGTGGGCAAGCTAGGGAGCCAGGTGGGTTGCCCCTTGTTGGGTCAGAGATGCCTGTCTTTATATGCTCTGACAAAGGGCAGGGGTTGAGGGTTCTTTCTTCCCTAGGCTGGGTGACCTGGAGAGGTGGTTTTTCTTTCTTTATACCTTACTTCCCCATCCTGGAAATTCAGAAAACAAGCACCCAAACTGGACTTGTCCACTCTGAAATGGCCACGAGAAGGCAAGCTGACCGTGTGTTACCATGGATTGACTGTGAAACTGTGTGTCAGGTCCTCTGGATCGTACACTGTGCATGCGCTATTTACTAACGCAAGAATAATATGGCTCAGGTGTTACTCTGCTTAAAAGAAGCCGGAAGAGAGAATAAATGATAACCAGGAGAGGGAAGGAAGGAATTGGGCCCAAACTTGTCACACAGGCATCTGGGTTAGATGCAGCCATTTTCTAGTGATTTGAACAGAGAGCTTCCTTGCAGGGCCTTGGAGCAACTCATTGAATGATTTACTTTTGGATCTGCCTTCAGGAGAGGGATCGCCCCGTGTCTGACTGGATATTTCTGCATAAAGACAGAAAGGGGACGAGAGACTCGGTGGCACAGCCTCTCCTTGTCTCATTGCTCTGATTGAATGGCTAGACATTAGCTTCTGTGCTCTTTCTCAGAGAGCCTTCCTGCCACATGCTCAGGGCTGCACTTGGATGAGGTACAGCATGTCATGTGACATTTCTCATATGACAGCTCTTCTGGATTCAGAGTAGGTGGGAGGTGACTGCAGGGTGGGACATAGATCGTGAGAAAATGCCAAACTCTGGGGAGGGGGTGATATCTTTAAGATAGAGTAAATGACTCCCGCCATCACCTTGGGACTAACAAGACTCCTCCCCGAAAAGAGAGACTTTAAGTAAAAACCAACCTAGGGTGTACATAATGTGCCTTGCAGTTCAAAAGAAAGGACCAGACAGACACCTTTTCCCTTCACAGCTCCACTGCAGCCTCCCCTATTCCCTCTGAGAAAGGCTGTCTGGCTGTTAACATCTTGCCAAATGACTGATCTGTCCCCCGGAGAGGAGAGGGGGAGAGGGAGAGAACATGACTGGGTCTCTCCTGTGCTCTGATGCCTCATTCCTTCTCTGCAGGTCAAAGGAACTTCAAAGCCCTCTGCGTGGTCACTCACAGGCCTCCCTTCCCCAGAGCACACAGGGCCACAGGGGGGAGGGAAGCTAAATGCTGGCTCAGTGCCTCCCAGCTGAGATCAGAAGCCACTGGGATAAGGCAAGCATGTTCTGAGTGTGAGATCCTAACAGAAAGAGGCTGAAAGGCCACTGTCAGTCAGACATTCATCTTTTAGCTCTTAGCCTCAGAGAGGTGGTCCCGTCTGTGCGGAGAAATTCTTAGACAACTCCCAGTCCGTGCTCCCGCTCGAAGCCTGCATGGCCAGGCTCACGTTGCCTCAGGGAGGACCTTTGCCACCACAGGCTCCTTGGACTCCAGGGAGAACTGGCAAGAAAGAGTCCCACACTCAGCTTTGAGAGGCTGCCCACTCTTGTCCATCAGCTGGTACCCAAACCAGGAGACTAGGCTGCATGGCACGAGTCATGGAGCCAACAGAGAGGCTGCATATGTTGGCGATTGTAAGGATGTTCAGAGACCTCCGCTCTTTAGCCCGACCTCCTCCTGAGGCAGACCCCAGAAGATAACAAAATCTCTTCTCGAATATCCCTCCAGAGCAGTGGTTCTCAACCTTCCTAATGCTGCGACCCTTCAATACAGTTCCTCACGTTGTGGTGACCCCCAATGACAAAATTATTTTTGTTGCTACTTCATCACTGTAACTTTGCTACTGTTATGTATGCATGAAATGTAATGTAAATCGCTAATACTCAGTATATCTGATATATGACTCCTGTGAAAGGGTCGTTCGACCCCCAGGTTGAGAACCACTACTCTAGAGCCTCTGTAGACTCATCTCTCACTGCTCCTAACATGTGAACCCTTCCTTTCAAGCATGCTCCCTGGCTGTTCCCCACAGGTGACTTGTTAAGTGACCAGTTCTTCCTGGCAACACCTCATGCTAATTGTTTTCATTCTGCCTCCCCACAGCCCCTGTGCTCACCTTGAAACTTGCTTCTCCTAGGAAATGGCCTTTGGAGCCAACTAGCTCTATAGCAGCTCTCTTACTTCTGCTGGAGGGCCGGTGCAAGCCTGTCTGCACTACAGGGCTTTGGTGGTGAGAGTTTTGATTGATCGTTTGGTTCCCTGTGCTAATTTCTTTTGTATCCCCATTAGCACTGGAGAGGCCTCCTCCCTCCCCCAGATCTCACCGTTGATCCTGTTGCCCTGGAGGTAGAGGTTCTCTAGGTTGGTGTTGACAGGAGGGATCTTCTGCAGCTGGTTGTAAGACAAGTCAAGCTCGAGAAGACTGCTGGAATTGAAGGTGTTGGTAGCCAGGCCACTGTTGGTGAGGCTGTTGTGAGACAGCCGCACGTACAACAGCTTGGGTGAGCCCCGGAAGTAGTTGTCAGGGACGGTGTAGACATTGTTGTGTTCTAGGTACAGCTGCTCCAGGGCTGAGGGCAGACCGTCGGGCACCCTGCGGAGGTGGTTATAACTCAGATCTAGCAGGATCAGGGACCGGAGGCCTCGCATGGAACTCCCCACTTCCTGGATCTCATTGTGGTGGAGGTACAAGGCTGTGAGGTTCTCCAGGCCCTCCAGGGCGTTGCTGGGCACCCGCGAGATCTGGTTGTGGTCCAGGTGGAGCTCTCGCAGGGATCGAGGCAGCGGACCGGGCATCCGGGTCAGGTTGTTGTGGTCTAGGTACAGCCTCTCCAGGTGCCTCAGCTTGGAGAAGACTTTCCTGCCTATCTTGTCACTGGTAATCTGGTTGCCATGGAGAGCAATCCAGAGCAGCCCTGTGGCATTGTCAAAGACACCTTCCTGGATGGCAGAGATCTGGTTGTTCTGGAAGTAGACATACTTCATGCGGGAGGGCACAAAGGGTAGGTACTTGAGATTGCGGTTGTCACAGTACATGGCTGTGGGGAAGTTGGGTGGGCAGTCGCATTCTTGGGGACAGTCTCGGGGCTCTGGTAGAGGAGGTGTACCATAGGCATAGGCTGGGCCTTCTTCCATGCCGTAGGGGTAAGGCTCGGAGGGCTCGTAGGGGTAAGGGTCATAGGGGTCGTAGTAGGTGGACTGCTGGTTTCGGAGGTATTGGATCCACCAGTGAGAGTCTTCATCATACTGTCCCTGGGTGAGTGAGCAGAGCCCTGCCAGCAGTAGGATGGAGGCCCACTGCATCTTGTCTCTGTAGAAAGGGAGAGAGCAGAGCAAGTGGGGGCATAAGTGAAGGTGCCGGAGGGGAGATGGGCGGCTCAGGGTGACCACAGGCTCTGAGCTACACAGATGACACTGCCCATCAAGCACTGGAGGGCGGGAGGTGCGCTTCTCCTTCCAAGTGCCTCCTCCTACGGGCTCTGCACACCCAGGGAGCCGGGCCGGGTGTCTGAGGGAGGTCAGCGCTCTCTTACTTCTGCTCATGCAGCAGTGAAAGGAGTCTGAGGTTAGAAAGGAAGCTGAGAGGCAGAGGGGTGGGGCCACAGTTTGGAGAAGGGGGCAGGTCCGTCACCTCACTTAGCACCCTAAAGTTCTGTTGTTGAAGCTGAGAAGTACACAACATCCTCTCCCCCAAGTTGTAAACCTTCCTGTACCAGTAATGGCGCGATACTTTTGAGGTCTGAATTCCCATCTAGTTTGGACTCCCAGGGAAATCTTTTCTGAAAGTTCAAGGACAAGCGTCTCCTGGTACTTTCCGTCTCCAGGATGACTCCAGAATTGACTGAGACATGGAAAGGGAATAGCTGAGCTACTTCTGGAAGATCTTTTGATCTCTCGGGCAGCCTGGGGGTTTCTGTTCCTGAGTGTATGGGAGGGTGTGGTTCCCCTGTGGCCACCACAAGGTCTGGGCTATTCTCCAGAGCGCCATCGTCTGTGAGTCTTCTGGGAGAGAAAATGCACTGGTTAGCAGCTCTGCGGCTGCGTGTGTACCCAGACTGCCAGTCTTTCCAGGCTGGGAACCCAGCACGGCTTTAGTAATTGTTTTCTGGGCTGACTGTACTGTGTCTGGCCTGGTCTGCTCCTGTTTCCTGTGGTCCTGAAGACTGAAGACCTAATACTCCCCTCACCCGCCGTGGGGATTGCAATAGCTACGTGAGAGGCAGCTGAAATGGATCAGGGGCACTGAGAATTGGATAGAAATGGATGCATAGCCATGAGTGGAATTTAGTATCCCTCTTCTTTTTCTTTCTTTTTTCCTTTCTTTCATTCTTTTTTCTTTTTCTCTTTTCTTTCTTTTTTCTTTTCTTTCTTTCTTTCCTTTTTTTTTTGAGATAGAGTCTCTCTACACAGCCTTCACTGTCTTGAAATTCACCCTGTAAACCAGGCTAGCCAGAAACTCCCAGAAATCTGCCTGCCTCTGCCTCCCCAGAGCCGGGATAATAGGCATGTGTCACTATGCCGGCTGCATCCCTTCTCCTCTTTGAAGCTACCTCCTCTAGTTGATGTCACCTGTCTTTCTAGGCTTACTATCACCCACACTGCTGAGGAGCCTGTTGCCTTGGAGCTTATTATGCCAGCAAGAACAAGGCTCATTGGGGTCCCCAGGAGAGAGGCTGGATGTGTAGAAGACGGAGATTGAGGTGTCATATCTGGCCTGGGGACCCTAGCCCAGGTTCCTGTGGCAAAGACACTGCACGGTCCCTGTGAGTAAAGGGACCTCCCAGAACACAACTGTTAAGATGAAGAATGCTTGGAACCTTTCCTAAGAGAGTCTCCTGGTGTGCTCTCACTGTTGGGCCATGCTGGGATTGGCAATGTGGACAGGGCATGAGAGGAGCTAAAAGATATTAGATTCTATATGAACTGATGAGAGGTCCCTGACTATGCCGCTCTAACTACTCAATGTTTGGGCACCATCCCTGTCAGGCCCTTCTGCTCCCTGGAAACAGTTCCATCAGAGGTCTTTTCATCCCACCATCTGCTGGATGGCTCAGAATGGGCACCCTGGCTCATCCTTGGGCAGTCACAGTTCTTGAACAAAGAGCCACAGTGTGTCTGAGGAGCAGACTCAACTGCCCACTGACTAGGATGCTGGCTGGTCCCTGACTCAGGCCAGGAGAAAAGACAGATGAAGCGGCCCACTGCCAAGAGAGCATTTTTTCCATGCACAGCCCTGGGCTGCTGCAGGACCGACCAAGGTGGCTGTTTAGAGAGGGCTGGCACACTAAGCCTCTGTCTCCATTTCACCCTCTTCCAGACTAGGCACTTTGGCAGAAGGGAGCTACCTTCCTCTTCAAGACTCGACTTTCCAGGGGGCTCCATGCCCAGCCACGGTGGCCTCTCCTCAGGGGTAGAGCTGCTTGGTAGCAGTGCAGGCCTGTCCTTACCCCACCAATCTAGAATGTTGCTTCAGGGCTGCATTCCCTTAAATTGTTTCTTGTGCTAGCGACCTTCTGAGTAGTGTGAGGATCCCTGGGGCGGTTCTCTCAGACTTGGAGATTCTGACTCAGAAGCTACTGTACTTTGTCATTTCTTCACTCTAGGGAAATTCTCTCTATCCGAGCTGAGGTCAAACTAAACGCCATCTCCTGGGCTGAGTGGGACCTCATTCCATCCATGACTCCCTGGACACAGTCAATTCTTTTTTCTCCCTCTTTCATCCCAACAACACATATATTACACAAAATTTACCCCTAACATTTGGGTACCATGCCCCTCTCTATGAGATTTCTGGGACATTCAAAGACCACCTTCCAAAGTGCCCTAAGCCCAAAGCACGCTGGGATTCATGGGTAGCAGCAGAGAGGATCTTGCGATTTCTATCACGCTTGTGAAATGGAGGATCCCAACACCCACAGGGAACTGTTAGGAATCCAGTAACATACTGGAGCTCACGCTCACTGCCGTAACCCCTCTTCAGCATCCCTGGGTGTCACGGACCAGGTGGGAGGAATAACCCATCTTTGCCTTCTCATCTCCTCAGTCTGCCCCTTGCCTTTATCTCTTCTTGTAGAATTACAAGGGACAAAACCTAAAGTAATATGACTGCACTTACCTTGAGTTGAACCGTTCAGAGTGACCCCGTCCTTCTGTCTGGCCTCCTTGGGTTGGAGAATGTGAGAGAGAGGAGGAGGAGAGAGAGAGAGGAGTGAGTGCCTACAGAGAGTGTGCTAGTCTGCGCCCCGCCAGGGCCCGCCCCCAAATTCCTAATCAAATATCTTGAAGAGGGGCTGAGGAGCCTAAGCGAGCCTTTTCAGTTCTGCTGTACGGGAGGAGCTCACACAAGCTCCACAAAATTCTGTCTGCCCAATGCTGTAAAAACCACCTTCCTTCCACGTACTTATCTTCCCTGAAGCGCTGGCAGCCTCAGGTCTCTTGCTGCCGAGGGAGTTAGCGATGCCCCAGAAGTTATTTGTACAGTCCCTTGTGAAGTGCCTGGATTTCTCATTAAGCTCATAAAGCAGACACAGGAGAGGGAGGCCAGTGTTTGGAGAAAAAGTCTTTTTAACTCTTTCAGCAACACTGGTCCCCTCAAGGAGGCTGTGCTTGTCTTTCTTGGCTCAAACACCATCTGTAGTCGGGTGTTGGACTAGTGCACAAGAGAGCAGGCTGCCTGGGGGACTTGCTCTGCCTCCTGCTGATGGCGAGCACTTTCTGCCTCTGGAACAAAGGGAAAGTTCGGGATTCTTATTATTGTTCTTATGCCTTTTACAGATGTGGAACTCCTAAGCCAGGGGAAGATGAAGCTGGAGAGATAGGTGGTCTCTTGACAGCGAGGAGGCATTTAGACACAGGAAAGATTTTAGCCTAAATGTTTAAAAACATGTTTTATGAAGGATACACACTAGGATCTGATTTACACTTTTAAAAAAAGATTTTATTTTATGTGTATGAGGAGTGTTTTGCCTGAATGTGTATTTGTGTACCACATCAATGCAGTGCCCATGGAGGCCAGAAGAAGGCATCAGACTCTCTGGAACTGGAGTAAGAGATGATTATAAGCTGTCATGTAGGTGCTGAGAATTGAACCTGTGTCTTATGGAAGAGCAGCCCGGGCTCTTAACTGCTGGGCCATCTCTCTAGCCCCCTTGTTTATGATTCTTTTCTTTTAGTTCATAGGAGGCCTGTTTATAGAGAAAGGGGACTTCTGCCCAGTTAGGAGGAGGGGCGATATCAGATTGGGTTAGTGTAGATGGGACAGGGATACTTTACACAGAACTGAGATGTGTTACGGACCGATCAAATTCACAAAGCTGAGGAAAGTCAAGCACGACTGCCGGCATTTTCATTCAACCCACTGCCCAATGCAGGAAGAGCAGAATTGGATGGAAAACCCAAGTTACACTTTGGGCATGCAAAGTTAGATACCACTTAGGCATTCCAGCGGAGAGACAGAGCGGCCGATGAGTTGGTGAAACTGAACTTGGAATTGAGGGGCTAGGGGAAAACCCCTGAGAACCATGACGACTGTAGCTCACATTGAGTCTAGTTAGCTCAGATGACCCATAGGTCTAAATGCTCTTTCCTCAAATAGCTGGCTCATGTCCACACCCAAGAAATACCCTTCAATTTAAAGAAATACAAAGTGGGAAACTCTCAGAGCACTTGAATTTGGAGAATTTAGAAGTGTCTGGGCGGATGGTACCTTTGGTTAGTTTGAGGCTCCCAGGAAGGCATGTGTCCCCCTACTGTAAAGCATCCACTTTACTTTTGTCACCTTGTTTGATGGCCGTAGTGTTATTCTGCCCTGGAAATAGGAAACCTGATGCAGAGTGACTGGCAGGGAAGACGTACAAAGAACAAGGTGTCAAGCTCATTCTACGTGACTCCAAAACACACATAGTCTTAGTTAGGGTTTTTATTGTGACAACTCTTATAAAGAAAACATTCAATTGGGGTGGCTCGCTTATAGTTTCAGAGGTTCAGTCCATTATCATCATGACAACTCCCTGGCAGTGTGCAGGTAGAAATGGTACTGGAATAGGAGCTGAGAGTCCTGCATCTTGCAGGCAACAGGAAGTTGACGGAGACACTGAACAGTATCCTAAGCATAGGAAACCTCAAAGCCTGCCCCCAAAAGTGACACTTTTCCTCCAACAAGGTCATACCTACTCCAACAAAGCCATACTTCCTAATAGTGCCATTCCTTATGAAGCTATGGAAGTCAAATACATTCAAATGGCATGCCTACTTCTACAACTCTAGACCAGAAGATGGGCAGAGCCAAAGGGTAATGACCATTCTGCTGTCAGGGCTGCACTCAAATAAGGGGATACACAAATAACTGCAGCAGTCTGCTGAGCTGGAAACAGGGGTGTGTAGGGTGTGTAGGGATCGGACTAGAGGAGACTAAGTGACAAGGGTTCCAGTCCCCACATGTACTTTATTTACATCAAGAGGAGTATCCAACCTGTGACTGACATGGTCCTAAGAGATGGGGCACAGAAGCTTCAGTATAAAGCATGCCAACGATGAAGCCTATTTGATCTTATCGGTCAGACAGAATGGCATTAATGTGAGGAGGAAAATGTGCAAAGCATCTTCTAACCATTGTGAGAAAACACTTCTCAGCAGTGGGTGCTGGTCTTGACAACCAGGCTTGGTTGACACTTCTTAGATGGGCCCAGAGAGCTCTGGGAAATCTACACACTAGGTACAAATGTGTATGTCATAAAATCCCAGTGTCCTGACTAAAGCTACATTTACTAAAAGTGAAGATCAGTAAGGGATCAAATAGCAACAGGAATCCTATCCAACAAAGCCCTACCAAAGAAGTGTCTGAGCAGTGAGCTTTGCACATGGCCTTTCTCCTTTCCCGGAGCTGAGGTTGCCTGGAGGAAGGTGGTCTGGAGGAGATGATTGTGAGGTAGAATTTCAGAGGACCACACAGTGTCAAAAGTGCCTTGTTCTGATCCAGAGGAGGCTCTGACCTCTACTTTAACTGACACACTATTCCTCTGGTTCTTGGATCTAGGACCTCCGAGCTTGGCCTCCACATGGGAAGTCAAATGCAGTGCACGGATGCTCCTGGGATGCAGAGAGACTCCAAATGTGAGGAAGGTCCGTGTTTGACAGAGGTATTATCTGGAAGGTGTTGAGCCAATACTGTCCAGTTACTGTGAATTAAAGAGATGGTCCCTAACTGGACATATAAGGTGCCTAATAGACATTCAGTAAATCAGAATTGAATTTTGGGCTCCCCAAAGAGTGTCTTCACTAATCAATCCTGGGTGGAGTACCCAGTACCAACAGGGACAGGAAAACTCTTGTCTTTGAAGCCAATTGGATTTTCCATGGATGCAGACCACTGTCATTTCCTTCCTACTCAGAAAAGGTCAGGTTAAGCCACCAGGCACAGCTGATTGCTTCTGATGTTGGACCAACCCATCTGAGAGGGATGGAGTTACTTCTGACTAAAATTACACCAGAGCACAGAGGTGGTAACTTCAAGCCCCCATCTTTAACCCCAAGGGACCTAGCCTTTGATCCCAGACAACTCAGCAATGGAGGAAAGACAAAAAGTCCACGCAAGTGAGATTTTTGACTCGACTTAAAGTCAGTAGGAAGACGGCCATGCTAATACAATCCAGACCTTCTGGCCTATCCTGAGTTCTCCTGATGCCAGAGAGGGAATTTAACTGGTTTGATATTTCAGTGGAAAGTCTTGGTTACATTGGTACCAACAATGGTGCCCCAAAGTTTCCAGGAGAGATGTTTTCTTTATCCCCTTGGCACTGAGGGCTCATTAGGAACCTTCACTACAGACAGTCTGCTCTTCCCAGAAGGATGAGACCATTAAGATGTTGACATTGTGGAAAGACTTGCTTTCCTTCAGCTGGAAAAGGAGCAAGACCTCAAGTTCTTAGTCTTAGGAGATGCTCTGAGAGCTCCGGAATCATTCTGCTGATCTGTATACAAAGAAAGAAGGGGCCTCAGGCTGTGGCAGCTAGTTTACCTGAGGAGCCTTGAGCTTTCCTGGGCTTCCACCAGCTACTACTGACATGGAAGAGTTGTAAGGTATGGCAGTAGACCCCAGGTGGCAAGAGAGCAATGGACTACTGGCCAGTGCTGCTCTTCCCTGGCCAAGGCAACCAAATGGTGGGCATGGGTCATGACAAAACCTTTGCGTTAATGGAATTTTTTTTTGTCCTGACCACCCAGTCACATGTAACCACTGTGAGGCTTATATTAATTGTCAATGCTCAGCTGATAGCTCAGGCTTATTACTAACTAACTCTTACATTTTAAGTTAACCCACATTCCTTATTTATGTTTGGCCATGTGGCAGCACTTTTATTAGCATGGCATGTTCATCTTCTGCTCCCTCTGCATCTGGCTGGCAACTCTCTGACTCTGCCCTTCCTCCTCCCAGAATTCCTAGTTTTGTCACCCTGCCTGAACTTCCTGCCTGGCTACTGGCCAAGCAGTGTTTTATTAAAACAATTCATGTGACAAATCTTTACAGTGTACAAGAGGATTATTCCACAGCACCTGTGAGCTTCACAAACCGTAGCAAAGCCACCTACTGAGTGCTGAGCTAGCCAGGATGTGTTGGAGCTGAGCCTGCCCTGGCTTCCAGAGGATCAGACCACACTATGAGCAGACGGCTTACTATCTTTGTGGTCTTACTGGTCGCCCTAGAGAAACTCCATTGCCAGAAGCCCACACTACTTTGTAAGATCACTGAGAATTGAATTGCTGCTCCTGGATTCAGGGTTGGAGGATGTTCAGTCTTAGTGTTTACAGTGTCGGAGAAGCTTCTGAAGGTCTATATGCAGTAAGTACCCATGCTAATACCACACAAAAAGTCTCTGAAACTGTCCTCAGTGGAATGTTGTCTGTCTTTGGCTGCTGTCATTTCAAAGTTCACTATTCCCTGCTTGGAAACCCAAGAACATTGCAGTTCTTCAACATAGAGATCCTTGTGTTCAAGGAACCCAGCTATCCTCTCCGTGATTGTAGGGTGATTTCGGGATACCTTGGAGCTCTGCAGTTTTTCTGGAAGAATTTCTCTAAGCATCACTTCAGATGCACCAGGATGCTGCCAGTGAGTGGTGCCATCCGTATTCTCCTCATGGAGCTCACTGTAGAATCCTAAGTTCTAGAGATGACTGACACCAAAAAGTCTCTGGTTGCTGTTCAGTCTTGTCTTAGTTAGGGTTTTATTGCTGTGACAAAACACCATGACCAAAAAGCAAGTTGGGAGAAAAGGGTTTATTAGGCTTGCACTTCAACATCACTGTTCATCATTGAAGGAAGTCAGGACAGGAACTCAAACAGGGCAGGAACATGTAGGCAGGAGCTGATGTAGAGGCCATGAAGGATTGCTGCTTATTGAATTGCTTCCCCTGGATTGCTCATCCTGCTTTCTTCCAGAACCCAGGACCACCAGCCCAGGGATACCAACCATCCACAATGGGCCAAGTCCTTCCCCATCAATCACTAATAAAGAAAATGCCATACAGCTGGCTCTTACAGAAGCATTTTCTCAATTGAGGTTCCCTCCTTTCACGTAACACTAGTTTGTCAAGTTGACATAAGACTAGCCGCATAAGTTCACATCAACAGGAGTAGCCACATTTCTGGAAGCAAAGACCTGTATTTTGAGATCTATATTTTGTTTACAGCCATCTTAAGTTCACAAGTAAGATATTCACCTTTGCAGGGCAAGTTCCGTATCTAGGACATTAGCCTAGTGAGACCTGTAGGCACCAGATTTTTAGAAACAATTAGCATTTCCTCTGTTAGTCAACAATCACAGACCCTCAGTATTTACTTATCAGCTAGGGATGTCTCTGGACCTGATTTCCAGCAGACCTGACACACCTCCCCTCCCCTTCCCCCTTGCCCGTTTGCTATATAACAGCTTCTGAGGAATAATAAATGGCGGTTTGATTAGAAATACTGTCTTGCCATTGTTTTTCATGTCTCTTGCTCTTCCATTCCTCCCCTCAAGGTTTATCAGGGACCCCCATTTGTATCCCGCTGTCTGGGATACCACATGTGTATCCAACACATGCTGACGCTGTTGGAGCAGAAGGTGTTTTCCTGGGTGAAGTGGGAATCGATGTTGCATACCAAACATGAGAGGCAAAAGGATACCCAGATTCATAGTACATTTGAATTGGACCCTGGGTATCAGCTAAGAAGCATCCCCTATTGCTATATCCTGTAGGCTCAGAAGTCCTACAGCTACTTGGAGGTGATGCAGGCCAGTGAGAACCCATACATGTACTGTGGAGTCTCTGCTCTGAGTGCTATGTCCACCAAGGGGCTTTAGAAGCATGTCCCCACATGAACCCACAGAAAAGGCAGTGAATTGTGACTGCCTCCCTTCCTCCCAGACTCATCTTCTTACAGTGGAGCAGGCATCAGTGAAGGGCTTTGAGAGCCACCTAAAGCATGGAGAATGTCTCTGGCCATGATTCAGGCCACTTCCCTCTTGGCAAAATATTGGCCCCTGGAGAAAAGCAATCTTTCATGCTTGTTGTCTGAAGAGCCGGAACCTCTTTGGGCAATCTATATTCCTCAACAATTTTGCCCTGGCTTAGAGAAGCCTTGTGCCTGCCTTGTGGAGGCTATGGTCACATGGCATGGCCGCAAGTCAGGCCTGTGCTAGAGGAATTCCTCTGTTGCTTTGCAGCCTACTGTTTGCCTTAGGCCAGAATCTTAGCTCCTCTGTCTACTAAAGTCTGAAAGGCTTTAGGAACAAATGGGACTTCACAGCAACTCCTCTGCTTAATCAATTAGCTGGGAGTTCAAGGCCCATGTTCCTTATATAACTGAGAAGCACATGCTAAGTGACTGCTGTATGCCCCAAAGAGGGTAGACTTTGCCTTAGCAGAGAGGGTCCTGGAGATAGGTATAGAAGGGGTATGAATACCTGAGCAAGGAAGATGAACCTCCTCATGGTGAGACTCCAAGTTATGTCTAGGACAGCGGTCATTGAGGTCTCTGTTTGTCTGAAGCCACGTATGGTCTAGTCCTCTCTTAGCAAGAGCAACCTCTGTGTCACAACAGGAGCTAAGCAAGGCTCTCCTCCTAGCATATAGCACCTTGCATGAGTATTAAATATAAACCATTCTACTGGGAGAGTGGGAGTGAGTGGCAGATAAGACAGAACAGCTGTGATGGTTGGTCTCAGTTCAGTTTGATTGGACTGATAGATGTCTAGAAGTTATGGACCTTATGTGTCTGCAGGAGCACTTCCAAAGAACCGACATGTGGAAGAGTGTGCAGCTGAAGGGAAGACCTGCTAATGTGGGAAATACCTTGAATCAGGAGATCTGGATGAAAAGCAGTGTGCATTCATTTTTCTCAGTGAGTGGGTCTACTGCTGCTGTTGCTGAGGGTGGTGATGATGGTGATGATGATGGTGGTTATGGTTATGATGGTGGTGATTATGGCATTAATGATGCTAGTGGTGGTGATGGTGATGATAGAGATGCCCTGTGTGATGGTGGTAGCAGTGGCAGTAGTGTTGGGGATATTGGTGATGATGGTGATGGAGGTAGCGATGGTAATAGCGATGATGGTGGTGGTGGTGAGATCATCAGGTGACAGTCCACTTTTCATATCAACAAATCTCCAGGGAGCATCCAGGCTTTCAACATCAGATTGGAACTGCTGAGCTTTCAGGGCAGTGAAACTTCTTGGTTGTCTGTCTTTACAGCATGCACACAGTAATGCTGGTTTTCTACAACTGCCTCTAGCCTCTCTGTGCCATCATATTTATTTATTTATTTATTGAAACAGAGTCCCACTATGTACCCCAGGTTTGCCTGAAACACACTGTGTAGCCCAGACCTCTATTGTGTAAGCCAATTCAATAAATCTTCAGTACCCTTTAAAACCCTTTGTGTGGTGTGTGTGTGTGTGTGTGTGTGTGTGTGTTCTGTCCCTCAAGAAAACCTTGCCTAATGCAATCGCTTTTCTTTTTGACTAGACATAGCCTGATATTTTCACAATGCATTTACTGCATGTTAGGTGTGGTTAGCATTATGGTGACAAGAGGAGTCAGAGAAAGACAGCCTTCTAGAAAGTGTATTTAATTCAGAAAAGTGGGGTGGGGTTGTTCAAGGAGAGGAGTAGCCTTAGACCTGAAGCCTAGAGGGCCTGTCATTCAGTGATTCAGTATATGACAGTCACCTTTGCTCTGCACATAAGCTAAGAACCAGTGCTGGAGAGAACCAAACAAGGCAGAGCAGTCTATAGGATGCTACCAAGTACATAGATTGTTGCAGGTGAGAGCAGTTCCTAAGACCCAGATACCACTGCTAAGACTCTTACCACAACCCTAAGAGATAGGCACCTTATTTTCACAGATGACCAGGAACTCAAGGCATGAACCTAGAGGCAGAAAATGAAGTAGAGGCAATGGAAGAATGCTGCCTATTGGCTTCTCTATCTTTCTTCTTCGTACCACTCAAGACCACCTGTCCAGGGGCAGCAATTCCCAGAGAGGGTGGACTCTTCCTCATCGATCATTAATCAAAAAAATAAAAAAGATGCCTCATAAACTTACTTATAGGCCAGTCTGATGGAGGCCATCTTAGTTAAGGCTTCTATTGTTGTGAAGAGACACCATGACTGTAACAACTCTTATAAAGGAAAACATTTAATTGAATGGCCTAGGATTTCAAAGGTTTAGTCCATTATCATCATGGTGGGACATGATGGTGTTACAGGCAGACATGGTGCCGGAGAAGGAGCTGAGAGTTCTCATCTTGCAGTAAACTAGGAAGTGAGCCGAGTTAGGAATAGCTTAAGCATAGAAGACTTCAAAGCCCACCCCTACGGTGGCACACTTCCTCCATCAAGGCCAACCTTCTTCAACAAGGCCACACCTCCTAGTAGTGCCACTCCCTATGAGCTTCTGGGGGCCAACTACAGTACACAGAAGCATCTTCTAAGTTGAGGTTCTCCGCTCTCAGATGGTCCTAGCTTGTGTCAAGTTGGTAAAACCTCACCAGCAGAGGGAGAGACAATAGCATTAACCTCATGAGCTATTGGGTGGTGCTATGGTTGCCATGGGCTCATTTTTGAACACTTGGTCCTTGGGAAGTAGTGTCATATTTGGTGGCTGTGGAACCTTCAGGAGACAGGAACAGACCGGCTGACAGGCTCCTAGGAGTGGGCCTTTGAAGGTACCTGTACCTGATTCTTACTAAAGTCTCTTTTTCTTGCTCCATCAAAACCAGTAACACTTATCCCAGGTCCATCTAACAGTCTGACGATGGGGATTTAGTCACATTAGAGCCCAATAAAGACCAGAATATGGACTCTGGGTAACTCCAATTTCTAACGTTGCCTACTGTCTCTGTTAGACCTGTAGAGAAGTGACTGTTGAACAGCTAAGTAAATGAAGGACGAAGCCTCACAATGAGACTGCAGGAAGGCGATGCCATTGTCTGGGGAGAAATGGCGTTCTGGGTCAAACAGGGGAGTTCTGAGTCTCTGAAATATAGAACACATTCCCATTTCATTTGTGTTCAGATTCCTTGCTTGTAGGGTAGAAACAGCCATCTCAATGGGTAGTTTTGAGTATTTACAGGTTAGACATGGTAGCGGATGCCTGTCATCCCAGTACTTGAGAAGCAGAGGCAGGAGAAATTCAAGGTCAGTCAGAACAACACAGAGAGGCCTTGTTAAAACAAACAAACAAACAAACAAACAAACAAACAAGGGCTAAAGATGTAGCTTTTTGGTAGAGGGGCCTAGCATGCACAGGCTGGGTTTAATTCTTATCATTGAGAGGTAATTGTCAGCACATTGTCTGCATAGGTAGGAGCTTAGAAAATGTCTGCCTTAGGGGTGCAGACACTGAGTAGATGGAGGATACTGTGTCTTGATCTATAGAGAGACTGGAGGGGAGCTGATTTTAGTCAGATGGTGGGTGTGGGAAAGAACACAGATCATATATCTGTTATTTATTGGGAAAAGAAACCAGAACTGGAGATTTAAACAGAGCACAGGGTCTAGACTCTGACTACAGTAATGGTAGAGGGCAGTTCCCAGCCCAGGGTGAACCCTGGAACCACAGCACTGCTCTGGGAAAGACCCACACCCAGGCCTGCTCCCATCAGTGAAGCTGTACAGATGGCCTCCTCCTACTGATCTCCAGATAAGATCAGCATGTGACCAGATGTAGAGTCTCATTTGGAACGGGCACATTGACCTCCAAAAGAACTGTTTGTTTAACGCTGAATTCAAAAAAGAAGCCTCGCTAAAACAGCCCAAGAGGGAAAAAGAATGCTCACGTACCTGGTCAAGGGGCACAGCCCAAAGCAGCCCATTCAAGTTGAGATCTTACATTTGATGTTAAAAAAGCATGCCTCAAAAGCCAGGTGGTGGCGGCGCTCGCCTTTAATCCCAGCACTCGGGAGGCAAAGGCAGGATGAACTCTGTGAGTTTGAGGCCAGCCTGGTCTACAGAGGGAGTTCCAGGACAGCCAGG
>LOEQ01001146.1:130154-142693 GCA_001685075.1 Bramus lutescens | reverse complement strand
AAAGACTGTGTACTGTCCACTTCCAGACTTTCTAGATAGTAACTCTGATGTCAGCTATCACAGGGCCTTTGACCCTTCTGTTTCCCATCTGGGTACTGTTAAACTTATGGTTATTGGATACCAATATAAACAGGTTCCCATCACAGTCAAAGATTTAACTCAAGATACAACTCAAGCGGGGAATGTAAGAGCCAAAGTTAATCTGTAAGCCCTACTTGCCCGAGGACACGATAACTCCCTGGAATGCTGGGAGTTGTAGTTCTTGCGACATAACAAACCACATGTTTTCACTCCCCTGAACAAGTTTGTTTGACCCATCTGCACCAGATGTGCGTGATCACATGTTTGTGGGAGGTACATGGGCAGGAAATACATCAAGATGTATCCTTGCTCCTGACTGAACCTGACGGGAAATGCAGCGAAAAAGGTTTTGCCTTTTTAAGCCCCTGCAAAATGTGACACATAGTCATTCCCTGGGAATGTAGGGATGGACCTGGCTGGAATCCTTCTTCCTGGCCAGTATTTAAAGCTTGCTTCAAATTTGATTCGAAATTGTGGAACTGGTTTTTCTCTCTTGAACCTCAGGATTAACATAGACACATGCAGTCATGTTTGGTTTTTTTATGTGGGTATTGGGGATTTAGACACAACAAGTGTTCTTGCCCTCTGTACCATGCCACAGTCCCCTTTGGAGAATCTTTATCCCTGCTGGGAAGGTTACAGTATAGTGGAGCAGCGGCTGTGTGTTAGGTACAGGTCGTGGCTGGCAGCAGCTTCTCTTTAGGCCTGGGAAACGCAAGGAAACGTGGAGGGCCCATCACATCACCTCAACCTGTGGCATCTGGGAATGGAGTGGACTTGGTTGCCGGGTGAAGGGGAACCTGAGCACTGCCCACAGCTTGTGCGGTAGTGCCAACTGAGGGCACAGGAGTCCACAGCATGGACTCGCTTCCATGTTTAGCTTTGTGATCTGGAAAGGTCATCTTGTAACCTGTCTGGCAGAAATGAAGGTACTATAAAGAGATACCAACCTGACTATCAGACTACTGAGACAATGGATCCCCAAAGAAATGGGAATTTCCCCGGGCATCTCATGCTAGGAGAAGGAAAGGTCATTAGCCAGAGGGAAAGTTGTCTCCAGGAGAAGAGATTTCACACAGCCCTAACAGTTTGTCAGACAACTTTACAGGATGAGAGGGAGCCCAGGCGATGATGGGTCACTGGCAGTCTTGACTCTCCCATGAGCAGGGCAGCTGTGATGTGCATATTCTTGGCTCTCATTTCAACCTTTGCGAGGTTTTCTAGATCTCATTGTCCCTCTTCTCAATATGGCCATGTTGAGTAACTCTCCTTTTCCTGCAATCCACTATCCCTTTGTCTTTTTACTGGCTTCCCGAGGATGGAAGGCAAGCCCTGACTTGGAGCACAGGTTGTGGCTCCCGAGTTGGATAACAAATCTGATTTTGCTCAACTGTGGGGCCTGTGATCTCAGGTGGAGCTGGGCAACCCAGTTCAGAGGTCAGTGGCCAGAAACCTGTCACATTCTTGCATCTAGAGGGCATGGATGGATGAGGACGGTTGGTTGCTTCTGCTCCTTGGCCATCAGAGAAAATGAACTGCCTTTTTCTGGTGCACCCAGGAGCAGTACCAGACTGTTTGGTTGACTCAGGCTGTCTGGGATCTTTAAAGTCAGTAACTATTGGAGGAGGCTTGGATACTGGCTCCCAAATGCCTAGAGCAGCAGCAATCTGGTGTCCCCCTTCTTTATGGCACACACATATCCATCCCAGACTCTGGCTCCTCTGCTGGGTCTTCCCTCTCTAGAGACCGCTGGAAGGACAACAGACCCTTTAAGTGTGGGAGGAGATGCCAAGGGAACACGACATGTTATTTAGCTATAAGCTTATTTTGCTTACATACATACATCTTTGCATTTGAGCCTGAAGAAGTGACTATGAAGAAGGGTGTGTGAGGCTGGCACGAATAGGAATTACTGTGTTCGCTGATCATTACAGATGACCTGACACAGGCAAATGTGGATTTCTCAGACACATTTTCTCACTGCAGAGGGCTGCTCCATGTGGAAACTGTGCTCCCGAGCCCCACAGCCTTTGGGCACATCAGTGTATGCATGGCTAGCATATGCCTGGGCATTCTGGCAACAACACTGGCCCAGGAGGCTGAATCCAACCATATGCAGGAGAACATGGCTGCAACATGTTTTCCCGGCAACGTCAGGGAAGCTGCCTCCCCCCTTCTTATTTTAGAGGCACAGCTAGCTGGCAGCTACGCACACCCGTGTCTATGCCTTGCGAAGATATGTGTGTATGTGCTTACTGAGGTAATTAGCCTTTTAAAGTGCACAATGCAGTGGCATTGGGTGTATTTATGACGTTGTGCAGCTACCATCTTCCTCTGATTCTAAGATTCTTGTCACCTCAGGGAACACACAGTACCCTCCCATTTCTCTTCCTCTCTCATTTCTTAGCAACCACTAATCTGTTTTGCTTCTATGAATTGGCCTACTCTGAATATTTTATATAGAAGAAACACATAGTGTCTGACTTCTTTCATTTGGCATGTTGTTTTCCAGGTTTAGTCAAGTTATGAGGTCTGACTTTCCACCCTTCCACCTGTTATTTGAGACAAAGTCTCACTCTGTAGCCCAGGCTGGCCTTAAAGTCACAATGATCCTTCTGCCTCAGCCTCCTAAGTGTTGGGATTACAGATGTGAGCTATCTTGATGGGCTACTTCCTTTATTTTTAATTAAAATTTTTTTCTTTGTTTTGGGGTTTGTGTGTGTATTCAGGCAGGTGCCCTCCAAGGTTGTGGGAATCTCTGGAACTAGTGACAGGAGGTTGTGAGCCACCCAATGTGGGTGATAGGGACCACACTTGTGTTCTCAGAAAGAACAAAAAGTGGCTTGACTGCAGAGCCATCTCTCCAGCCCCTTCTTTTCTTTTTGTGGTTGAATAATATTCTGCTGTGTATCAAGGTAACATTTGCTCCTTCGTCTGTGAGTGGACACTCCAGGGGCTGCCACCTTTTGGTTACTGTGGGTAGTGTGTTATAAATGTGCACGAACGAGTATCTGTGAATTTCTCTGTTTCCAACTCTTTGCACTACATACTCACTTGGAGTGACTTGCTGGGCCACTGGTCACTCTGTTAACTCTTTGAGGGATTCCATATGTCACTGGATCCTCTGAGAACCCCTCTGTCACAGACCTGCTCTGTAAAATAACTGCCGTGACTACAGTTATCATCAGAAGCAGAAACAGGCCCAGCACGTGCAGTGATTAAGAGTATTCTAAATGTAAGAACCAGACCAAGGTCTTCCAAGTCAGTTACTGAACTGGAACCGAATCACCATTTGGTCTTCCAACTCCTGGTTCAAGCAGCCAATCTTCTTGACATTCAGCCCACAGCTTCCCCCTAAAAATCAACCCAACAGTTTGATTCCTCCAGAGACTCCTGGGGAGAAATGAAGCTAAACCTTCTACAAGGCAGATAGATCAATTCTTTAGAGCCTTCAGATTGTCTGGAGATTGGAATTTGCAGGCTCAGGGGCTACTTACAATTGACTTATCTTTCCCTCTCTTCTTAACCGTTCTTTCCTACCTCCTCGCTTGACTGAGCATCCATGAGACTGTCAGGTGAAAACCCTTTTAAATTTTGCAGACTACTGCTGCCTATCAGCTCTAAAGCTAAGAGCGCCGTCAGCGTTAGAGGGTTCCACTGCTTTGCTGTAACCCACCTGTCAGATGCTTCCACCAGTGTATTTGAACAGTGTCTTGATTTATGACTTTGCTATGTTTCTATAAAAATTTCATGAAATTGGTATCTCATTGGAACATGGAACTTGAGGTAACCTAAATCTGTGTTCTGGGGCTATGGTCACTCATATCCGAATCCAGAACCAACTGTTTCTTATCCCTTTGTGGTAAGGATTGTACTTTTCTCTACAATAGCTCTAACCCATCTGGTCCTCGGATACCTTAGGAGAGAGCCCTTTCACCCAGCCCTCCACTGACCGTTTGCGTTTCTCTATGGCATCACTGTTGTAGCCCAGACACTGGGCAGAGCTTCACTGATTGCAGCAGACAGCGAGCTGAACAGGCATGTCCTCTGAGTTCCTGTTGTTCCTTCAGCACCCTTGTTTTACTCCCTTGGGCCTCATCTGCAGAAGCTGCCAAATGGAGCCTCCCCCTTGGCAGCCTGGGGTCGTGTGACCCAGAGGCTGGCCTCTTCATGAAGATCTGACAGCTTTCCTCTTCTCATCGGGGAGCCTGAGTGAGTGAGTGTCTCACATCTGCATGGGCATCACCCAGTCTCCTGAGGCGGAGGATGGGAGTGGGCAACTCAAGCTTTGCCCTGGCTTCAGAGGACTGGATCTGAAGCCCCAGGGAGTTAAGCGCAAGCCTCCAGAAAGGCAACTCAAGTTCCTGGCTGCAGCTCTTGGAGAGCTCCTTCCTGCTCCACCCTTCTAAAAGAACAGGATCCCAGACCCCTGGGGAGATAAAGGTGGCCGACTTGGTGGGAAAGAACTAGAAGCTTTGAGGTCCTGACTCGAGCAGAATTCCTAATCTTGGAGTGGATCTTGCTGACTCCAGCCAGGAAAGACAAACCCTGATGGGAGGAAGGCAGGAAGACACCTCGGTGGACAAACTGTCTTAGTGAACTTGATACTTGCATCTTTATCCCATCCTCACACCTACTCTTCCTCCCTTCCTTCTCGTTAAAAGTCTCTGGTTTGACTGCTCCAAAAAGTGGCAGTCACCTCTGGGTTTTATGCTTCTGAAATGTCATAAGGGGTTGGCAGCTTTGCTTTACCTTGTTTTTTCTCCAAATAAAAGGACTGGGAAGAGTTCAGCAACAGCCCAAGCCTTGGATGCCCCTTCATCTCCCCTGTCCAGGGCTCACACAGGCTTTGTCTTTTTTGTTTTTCGCTCCTTCCTCCAGTTTCTAAAGCCACACAAGTCAGAATGGGGTGTGTGGTCTGGTTAAAAGCATTGATCCGGTAGAGGATATCGGTTACTTTGGAAAAGATAGGCAGGGGCACCTGGGAGTGGGCCAAGTTCAGGTCTTCCCCCAGCTGGGAGTTCTGTGAGTTCTTATGCTTCCTTGCCCTGTTTGTGTTTATGCATCCTGCCGTAAGCATGGTATTATACCTTCCAATCAAAACATTTAAGAAAAGCAGCCTGACTTAAGGATATGATGGGAACCAGACGTGGTGGCACACATCCATAGTCAGAGCACTCAGGCAGGGACAGAAGGCTAACAAGTTCAAGGCCGGGCTGAGTTATCTAAAAGTAAGTACGTATGTAGAGTGCTTGGGTTCAGTCTGGTTCCCTTGCTTATTGGTCACATGATCACAGGAGAGCTGACCCCTGTTACCAGTTTCTACTCTTCCTAAAATGGAGTCAACAAGACCATCAGGGTTGTTGTGAGCACAGAGGGAAACTTGGAGTTTGTCCATGCTCTGTAAAGAGTAAAGCAGGCTTCACATGGAAACGATTGCTTTCTAGCTGAGGGAAGGTCAGTGGCTGAGCCCTGGCTTGGGAGAGGTAGCAGAAGCTGCCTAAGGCTTCCCAAAACAAATTCATATAAACAGAGAAGCTACACAATAGGGATATATTTTCTTCCAGTCTAGAGGCCAGGTGTCTGAAATCAAGTTATTGATGGGGGGTTGGTTCGTAAGGCTCCAGGGAGAATCTGGCCTTGCTTCCCAGAGTTCTTTGGTATCTCAGGTTCCATTTAACTTGGTTACATTCCAAATAAGGTCACGTTCATGAGGAGACAGGATTTCAGCATCTCTTTCTGGGGACACAATTTAGAAAATGCAAACCCAGGCCCACTTCTACCATTTTACGATTGTGTCTACCCGGCTCCTCGTCTTGAGGGAAAATTGAACTTGAAGGGAAGCTTGAACTTCCTCACTGGATTCATAAGGTGAAAAATGACTCTGAGATTGATGGCATCCTTCTTATTCGTCAGACAGGGAAAGCCGAGTCTGGGAAAGGACAATCACGTTAGACTGTCACATGCTAGTCTGAATGGTTTCTCTGGAGTATGAGAAGGGGCAGTGTTCAATGGTGCATTCTGAGGTTCAAATTCCATCCCGTCCTTAAGATACTTTAGGGACCAGGTTAACCCCTGGCACCCAAATGAGTTGAAGAATGAAAGATAAACTGTAGTTAGGAGCATAAACCAAGGTCTGGGTGAGTGGGTAGCACACGCCTTTACTCCCAGCTCTTGGGAGGCAGAGGCAGGCAGATCCCTTAAGTCTGAGGCCAGCCTGGTCTGCATAGTGAGCTCTAAGACACCCAGAGATACACAGCAAGGCCCTATCTCAGAAACCAACTAACCAAACAAACAAACTAACAAACAAAGCAGAAGCTAGAACTTTCTCTGGGGAAGGGAGCAGGGCTATATCGTTCCCCAGGAGGCTTGCATCTGACAGCTCTGAATCAGATGCACACCCACGGCTCCTCTGCTCTGCCACTGTAGTCTTCAGTGCTAGCCCTCAAATGCCCAGACCCTAGACGGTTTAGGTTGTCATCTTGGTATTAACATCCCTATTGGATTGCCAGTGAGTAGCTGACTGTCCAGATTGTTCCAGCAACTTCCTCAGAGCCCCCATCTGGTGAGCAGGCATCACAGCCTGATGCTCAGGGACAGGGCTTGAGGTGCAGGAAGAACCAGTTTTCTTATTTCCAGGCCCCTATTTCTGGTAGATGTTTCCTCCCTGAACCCGCCAGCCAGCTCCTCCACAGAGGCCTGGCTCTCCAGAAAGTGAGGTTCAGTCTTTTTCCTAGTCCCTGTCCCGGGCCACAGCTGCAACTTCCTGGCTCTGGTCATAGCTCCGTCTGCAAGGAAAGGAAAATGTAGTTTGTTTGTTCATCAAACAACCTTGAATAGAACCTTTCAGAAGGGCCTTTACCGAGCTCTGTGGAGCAGCCAACAGAAACTGCCGCCAGGTATGTCACCAGCCTTGGAGAAGTTGCCTCTTCCAGCCTTAGCCTCCCCGTAGGCCAGTGACCTTCAGGAGACTGAGATGTCTCTCTGTGTGTTTTCTGTTACTTGCTCTGGGCTGGTAGGCTCCAAGGCGGCCATAGCTGGACTCTGAATTTTGCATCAGCCACCCACAAACTTGATGCAGAACTCAGAATCATACAGCACAGTTGTTCTCAAACATGAGTGTGTCAGCATCACCTGGAAGGTTCTTAAAATGGGAAATGCTAGGCTGTATTTCCACAGGCTCTGCCTCAGTGGTCTGGGCAGGAGAGGGAAACTTGCATTGTTCCTCATCCTCCTCTTTATCTTCCTCTCCTTTGTGTGTGTGTGCATGTGTGTGTATGTACACAGGCGTGTGTGTGTGTGTAACTTGGGTGTTGTTTCACATGTTTTGTCTACTTCTTTTGTTGTATTTGAAAGGGCCTTTCTCTGGCTAGGTAGGCTAGTCTGCGGCCAGTGAGCCCCAGGGATCCACCTGTCTCCTACCTCCCTGTACTTGGCTGGTTAGTGGTTAATGCCAATCTTGAAGCTGGTAGGGCATCAGTCTACAAACTGGATACTGCAATTGGTTTCAGTGGTGACAATGGAAATATCGACACCTTTGAGAACCACATCACCATAGTACCACAGGTAACAAGCTATGGATCTTTATTGTTCCACTTTGCAATCTGATTGGTTGGCTCAAAGCAGGCATGGTGATCTCTGCTATAGAAAGCTGTGCTCATGGTGGGCTTTCTCAGCATTGATGGCAGAGGCACACATGGCTATAGGGAAGTAGATGCTGGAAGTAAGGTACCAGTTTGGTCTGGAATTCTGTCAGATCAACATCTAAGCCACCCTCAAGTCTGAGAGAAGCAGTGATAGATGACTAAATCTGGCTAGGAAGATTAATGTGGGCTGGGGCTCAGCATTGAGGCATCACCAACAGATGTCATTGATAGCCTTGGGATCTCCAGGAAGGTACAACCAGAGTATTCCAGGGTGATGTGGATGGTGATGTTGAAACCACAGAGCTCAGCTACATCTGTGGAAACCACAGTCTGGGAGTGGAGACGTCCTGCTTTGACGGCTAGCACTCATCAGAAAGATATTCACCAGAAGGTTGTGGACCCAGAGTCTGTTCTCTCATCAAAGCTGTGGAATCCAGGAAATCCTTAAGACCTGGGCATTGCTCATTCTAAGATGACATTAGTGAGTTCCTTGCCAATGGTGTCGTCTCAATGGGTGTAGTCATTGCAACACTTTCCTTGCCTGCAATGAACTGCTTGGGGTAGAAGAGTTGACAGTAGCCACTCATGCAAGCTTCATCAATGACTGTGGGCCCCAGGTCTAAAACACCGCCCTGAGAACATGCTAGCATTATCTAACTACAGAAGGTACCATCAAGCTAGCTGCCATGTTCCAGGTACTATAGTTCCAGCAGGCATTATGTATCTGGACCCTGACCTAGCTAGTGGAGATGGAAACACACTCACACATGATGGCCATGGTTAGAAGATGAAGGTGACAGGAGTAGAACGTGGGTCCCAGGGACTGTCCCTGAGAGGAGTCAAGGTAATACACTTGAGAGCTTGCATTAATATTCTCAGGTCCCCTGTTGCTGCTCTGGGACCACACTTTGTAAAGTCCAAGGGCTCCTAAATACAGTGTCTCAAGCCCTCACCCAGGGGATTTTCAGTCAGGAGACCATAGGGCTCATGAATTTTTCTTTCCATGGTTGTGGGTGATTCCCAATGCCTTGGTTCTATACTATTAAATTGCTATAACCCAAAGGCACTTTTGGAAGGTACCCAGGAGGAAGGTTATGAGCTCATGTAGGAGGACAAGGGCAGCATCAACCTGATGGATTTCTCTGTTTTGCCTTTGCGTTTGTTCTGTTTTTGTGGTATTAAGGATGCTCATTGGCTTCCCAGGTCTTCACTGCTGAGAAGCTTCTCAGCCTGATGGAGCACCTCTGTGTTTGGCAGTAAGCAACAGGACAGCACTTGTCATTAGCTAGAAGCTGGGGCTGCCCCTATGCTGGACAGAGACTTGCTAATTTACTTTTACTAGTGGGTGAGAAGCTATTTGTAGGCTGGTGGTCTTGGTCGTCACAGTGTGGGACTTTGCTTGGGCTTATTGGGGATGTCCCCCCACTTTCCACAGAAAGCCAGAGTTAGGGTGGGAGGGTGTGGTAGAGTTCTTTGCTCCTTTAATGCCTCTCTCGTTCAAATGGATAGAATAATGCAATGCCCCTTTGAGGCAGAACAGGAATTGAAATCCTAATTAGCATTCCCAAACTCTGTTCTATTAGGGCACATCTACTTTTTTTTCTTTTCTCTTTTTTAACAGATCGTCCTTTAATCAGAACAGTGAAGGGGAGCAGTCTCCTGTGGGAGTGTAGCCTTTGTTGAGGTGCAGGGGACTTGAGGGTTTTATAAGATCGGAAAGGGGACTTTGGGGATGGAAAGACCCACATGCAGGCCTGTTCCTCTGCAGCCTCTAAGACCCATGAGTTGAAATGATAAATACAAGGGAAGTTGGTAGGTTGAGTTAATCAGGAGCTCCCCCAATCCGAACAGCCCTTGAGCGTTATTAAAGTCTAGGGCTTCTAAGCCCTCCTGAGGCTTTTGGGTTATTGGCCCAGACCCCGAGGACAGGCTAAAAACAGGAGTGGGAATTATCCTCTTTAATTTTTGGAGTGCCACAGCAGAGACTCAAGCTGATCTGAGAATTCTTTAAGGGTTTTCCAGAGCACAATTGGGATGATGGATTGATAAAGAATCCCGCAGTCCAGCTGTTTTAGTTCCAATTCCTGGGGAAATGCCCAGAGTGGCAAAGAAAGGAATGAGTTAGACGTATCGTGAGTCCCCTTTTCAGAGGTCACCCAAACTCTTGCAAGGGTATTTGGGACACAGATCAATCTAGTAGCTGCTTCATAGTTGGTAAAAGGGGTGATGGAGAAAGGGCAGTTAGAATGTCTCAGAGGGTGCCATGATGAAACTTAACAGATGGTAAGGATCCAGAACATAAGACAGCCCTACGGTAATGGAATGCATCATGGGAGGAGTGATGTGAGTGAGTGAGATACACCTGTGACAGATAGAAACGATGCTGCCCAGGCATGGTGATGCACGCTGTCTTGGTTAGGGTTTCTACAGCTGTGATACAACACCATGACCAATGTAGCCTATGAAAGGAAGCATTTCCCTGGGGACTTGCTTACATTTCTATCATGGCAGGTCACTTGATGGAAGGCAGGCATGGCAAGGGATCAGTAGCTGAGAGATGGCATCTGATCCACAGTTGCTGGCAGAAAGAGAGGAAGGAAGACTGGGCCTGGCATGGGCTTTGGAAACCCCAAAGCCCATTTGTAGTGACACACCTTCTCCAGCAAGGCCATACCTCTTAACCCTTCCCAAATAGTTTTACCAACTGGGAACCAAATGTCCACATATATGAGTCTATGGGGGTCATTCTCATTCCAGTCACCAAGAGTGCCTTCAATCCCCACAGAGAAAATATCTCTGTGATTTGAGGTCAGTCTAGTCTACATAGTGAGCGCCAGAATAGCTAGGAATACATACCAAAACAAACCAAACTAAAACAAAAAGTGATACGGTTAGTACCTATTATAACTCCTACTGAGAGTTTAGTTAACACAGAATAGTCAGTGAAGTTTCGCCTTTTCCAGAGGAGGAGAATAGACAAGGGAAGTGACTAACAACCCCTTCCCATAGGTGTTAGCAAGACTGACATTTGTTACTGTTGCCAGTTACAAGGTGTAAGGTCATTTTTCACTGGCCAGCCTAAGTTTAGAATTGGCCGTAAGGCCATCAGGTATCCTCTAATACAACTTTTAGGGAACATTAAGAGACAAAGCTAACAAGGAAAAAAATTAACATCATGATTAACCCAAGTTTTGCTTAGTAAGGTGAAATGCAATCACGCAGCTGCGGGCTGGCATGTTTTGATGAGACAGACAGAGCATGAGTCAGCTTCTGCCTGGAGTGGTCCTCGCTAGGACGTAAGCTCCAAGGGCTGGCAGGAGTCTATCCCAGCAGGCTCAGTGATGGATGCAGCAAATAACGGTGCAGCAACCTTAGAACTGAGCATCAAAGTGACAAGGTTGCCCTGCATGTGTTTGGAAACTATGGCAGTCTCATCTGTCAAGGGGTCTTAGCTGCTTGCAATACTCTGGAAGCTGGGCAGAACTGGCAACATTGGGAGCAATTAGCTTCAGCTTCCATATAAGTCTGAAAGATTGGTGGTAGCCCTCTGAGGTTCCATGTCGAGTGAAACTTTAAATCTGCCCTTAGCAGAAAATGGAGGGATGAGTCATGTGGCTGACTGGGAATGGCAACCATGTGCCTTGTGGGGTTTTGCAGTACCTGGGAAGGAGTAGAAGACTCAAGCTACTAGGCACCTCCCAGAATCAGGGATTCTTTACCAGGAGCCATTATGTGATCTGGGCTCTCACAGTGAAAGGAACTGGGACTCAAGAACAAGGCAAAGACCTCAGTGTCGGAAAAGGGGCTTGAAGACAGGGGTATGAAACATAGTCCCATAGCTCTGGGCTTGAGCACTTTAAATGACAGGAACAAGACCATGAGTTGGTAACTGTCCTGTAGCCCCTGAAATGGGAACCAGGCCAGGCTGCTTACCAGAGAAAGGACAGAGGGGGGATCTTTGGGGCTCCTGAGACCTGTTGGCACTGCTCACCTCTCCACCATCCAGGCTCTACTGAGAAGCCAGCTAGGCCTGGACAAGTCATTTGGAAAGTGTCTGAAACCAGAAGAAGTAAATAACCAGGCTCTGGGAGAGCCATTAACTTTTCCGCCCTCTGTCCCAACACCTGGCTTTCCACAGGGGAAATTCATGGGCCACCTCTGCCTCTTTGACCTCGGTGCCTGGCTGGACCTCCTGACTCCACTGCTTCATCTCAGGCATCAGAAGGTAACTGTGCATCGACTGGGTCAAAGCTGAACATCCTGCCCGCCCTCCAGCCTTCCGCCCTCATGAAACCCCAGGTTTCTGAGCAGGGCCTGTGCACATTCCTGTCTGAGGACAGAAGGGGTCGCGATGGGTTCACAGTTAACTCCCCGGAGCAGCGTGATGCCAGAAGACTGTAAGGCCCAAACAAATCTTGTATAACAGCTCAGGGCTAAGATCTGGCTCAGCGCTTCCCTGATCTGGAGTAGGACACTCCCACCTCCCATAAACAGCAAGATTATGTAAAGAAGTTATAGGCAAGTTTGTGCCAAAAGACAGACATATCAACCCTCAGAGTATTTCTCTTTCTGGGGCTCAATCCCTGAGAAACCTCTATTCTTCCCCAGGACCCCAGAGTGCTGACTTTCCCCCTCCTACTTTGATAAGTAGCAATTGCTTCTGTGGAGAGAGGCAAACAAGTTCATCCATGTGACGTTTGCAGAAGCTGCATGCCCAGTGGACGGCAGAAGTCAGCCACCAGCACTGCAGCTGCATGCCCAGTGGACAGTAGGAGCCAGCCACCAACATTGCATGCCCAGTGGACGGCAGGA
>LOEQ01001146.1:94946-128267 GCA_001685075.1 Bramus lutescens | reverse complement strand
GAGAGGCTCGGGCGTTGGCAAAGCCTCCTCTAGCCAGGCACACAACTACTCTACTCTTCCCTGTAGCCTTTGCGTGTCCCTCACAGTCATGAGGGATCTAGCCAATGAGCTATGAGGAAATGCGCCATTTCCAGGCCCAGCCCCTAGAAGTCCCCACCCACCATTGTCCTTTGAGGTTTCTCCTCCTTCTCTGGGAGCCAAAGAATGAAGATGGTGGAGTCACAGAAGAGAAAGAGGCTGGCCAGCCACTACTCAGAAGACAGCTGCTTGCCAGTTAAGAAAACCTGAACTTTCTGTGAGCAAGAAATAAATATCTCTCATATTTGAGCCGTCCGTATTTTTAGGTTTCTTTATTATAGCAGTTGGTTACATCTTAGCTGATGCAGGGAGTACACAGGGCGTGAAGGAATCCAGCCCTGAGAGACCTTGATTAAGGGCAAAGGAGAGAGCCGAGAAAAGCCAAAGGCCCTAGAAGGGAGTATTCTTAGTATCTTCTATTTATTCTTTGATAATTTCATACATGTAACAAATGTATCCTGTTCACACCTTCCCTCATGTACCCCCCAACATGTCCCCTCCCACCATCATGTCCTCTTTTTTTTTAAGCAAAAATTTAAAGTTTTGTAACCCACTGAGTCCAATTAGCACTGCTTGTCGGAACTCATCCGCGTGACCTTGTGCGCATGACCTTGTGCTGGTAACCGGAGCTGGGGAAAGTTCGTGAGAACACCAGCCATGTCATGCCCAGAAGATGATGTTTCCCAACATTCCTCCCTGTCCTCTGACTTCCCATCATCCTGTCTTCCATGATGTTTGTTTCTGGAGCTTGGAGTGTGAGGGTTGGATAGCTTTTTCTTATCTAGGGGTCCGGTGGGCCGGGGGAGGACCCAGACTAGGGGTGGACTAGAGGTATGGGCTTTCCAGCCAGCATGGGTAAGCACGGAGGGGGAAATGGTGAGAGAAAGAAACCCTGGGGAGCTGAGATAGACCAAGCCGACCTTCTCCCGACTTCGCAGGTCTCCTGGGTGCCAGTCCTGACATTTCCGCTCTACAACCTCTCCGCTTACACCCTGTTCTGTGGTTGCTTCTCCCCTTTCCTGCCTAGAGGAAGACTTCGCCAACTTTGTGAAGAGGAGAAATAAGAGACCTTCCAGAAATGCCAGCCCCAGGGAGGGAACCAAGACAGGTTCAAATGCTAGCTGACTGGAGGTGGCTGCTTTCATGGTTGTGACAATAAATGTTAAACAAATCAGTCACCTTTCAGATCTGCTCCTCAGAGGAGGTGAGGAGGGGGACTTGCCATCAAGTCCAGGAGCCTTGGCTGAGACTCCTTTGGTGCTATCAAGGGAGAGTTAAAAGCCGGCAGACACTGATCCAAAGGGAAATGGAGCCGAGCAAACTACAAAGTCATTTGTGACCTTGAGAAAAATGGAAGTCAAAAGCAAGCCAGCCTCCAGGCCTGAGGGGGGGAACAGGAGTTTATTAGCACTGTGCCTGCCAGTCTGTGTGACATTTAAAGGCGCAGTGCTCACCAAGCTGGGCCCTCCAAGGCCACACAGGGCTTCTCTTTTCCATTTTGGCTGTGCACCGCCACTAGGGTACGGCAACTGTGTTTTGGTCTTTTTGGCCTTCCTAGAGGACCACTTCCAGAGTTTCAGCTCTGGAGTTTAGTCAGCCCTAAGTCAATGCAAACCACGAATTTCCATTACAAAAACGTTCTGACTTTGCATCTTTTGCAGTCACGTTGTATGCAAACCATGGTGCTTCCATACTGATGTGTTGATTCCAAACATTCTAATGTTTCTCCTTAGTTGTTATTAATAATTCCTTCATATTATCTTCTAATTTACTAATTTTATTTTCAGCCAAGTCTGTTTTTTTTACTTGACTTTTTTTTATCACGTTTTAATTTTAATTATTATTTCTCTCATCTGTGAAGTGTCTGCTTGATTCTTTCCCACACATGCTTGGCCATTTTTGGTCACATGGTGCTGTGCTCATTTGTCATTCCATTGGCTCAAGTGTATCTGAACATTTATGTGACTCTATATTCTCTACCTGAAAATTTGTTTTTAAAATTTTGGTATCAGTGTTCACTTTTATTGTGTTTCAATATCATATCTATTTACCACATATGTTCTTCACTTAAAAAGTCTAGATCAGCAGTTTTTAGAATATAGTATTTTTATTTTTTGAATTTCAGGTGTTTTGGTTGTATCTAATCCCTCTTCTCGCCTCCAACTCCTCCCAGTCTGCCATCAAGTCCTCCCCAGCTTCATGTCCCCTTTCCTGTCTCTGTCCTCTGTGCTGTCCATATGCACATGGGAGCATAGGCAATTACCCAAGACCACACTTCTGAAGAAAGCTGACTCCCCCATCCCTGGAAGCCATCAACTGTCAATAGCTCCTCAGCTAGGACTGGGTCCTCACGAAGCTCTCTCCAGCCCATTTTAATACTCATTTAATACCATTTTGAGCCCTCGTAGGGTGTGGCGCTAAGTTGGCAATGGAAGTTTGTTTCTTTGGTACTTGGTACTCTTTGACAATGGGCTCGTATTTGGTTGATTTTAATCTTTTAAAATCCCATCAAAGGTTTGGAGAGGTTGCTCAACGGCTACAATACTTGTTCTTGCAGAGGATCTGAGTTCAAGTCCCAGCACTCAAATGGCAGTTCACAGTCCACAGTCCCAGTTCCAGGATGCTTGTGACACACAGACATGCGTATGAGCAACACTTTCATGCACATAAAATAAAAGAAATAAATCTAAAGAAAAAAATTAAAAATCACAGCAAACTAAAATGAAGGTGCTTTCCATGGGGACAATTTGTCTTTGTTTCTGCTGCTAGTTTGGGATACTCCTGACCAGTGGCCACTTTTTCCCCAAGTGAGTTCTTGGCAGACCCTCAAAATCTTGGGCTCAACTTTTCTAACCTGCAGATTTAGTCTCCTAGGAGACTTCATGCACAATTCCAGGAGCCTTTATCTTCACTGCTGGTGGTAAACATTTCCCTCAGTTCTCATTTCGTCCTTGATACCAAGAGCTCAGGGCTGCTTTGGGAGAAGGGCAGGTCTCCCCCCCCTCCGCCCCACCCAATGTGAAGAGAGGCATCAAGGCGTTGCAGAGGCAGCAGCTGGAGAAGCCAGGGAAGCTGGGAATGTGTGTTGTTTCCCTCTGCTGCGGCTGAATGCTGCAATTCTGCCTTTGCATGAAGTCAGTTGCCCTTAGTGTAAAGAAAAATGCAAATTTTTGGTATTTTTCTGTTGCTCATAGGATTTGGGAGAACATAGTGAATCTCAAAAAAGAAGTACATTTGGGAGGGTGTATTGGGAGGGTGTATTTTTGTTTTGTTTTTAATCCTTTCTTCAAAGCCTTTCCCTTCTTCTATTTTTAGAGGATGATGACATTCTTTAAAAGTTCCCCCAGGCTTGTGCTCGATGGCTTCTACATATCAAGGCAAAGACAGCAGGACTCATACAGTGACACACATTCAAGTGCACATGCATCTCTGAAATAGTGCACACATACACACTCACACACGATTTGTGCAATCTGAGTTCACACTAGAAATAGTGTGACCAGTACGAAGAACCATATCTGCAGTGTACTGACCTCTTCACTGATGCACGGTATATTTATGTGACTTTATTCCACTCCCAGGTTTAGGGTAGGAAAGGGAATCATATGTTTCCAGCCAGGGTCTAGCTGAATTCCTAAACCGGCTAGGCTCTGTGTGGTGACCAGCAAAGAATACACCTAAGGCTTAGAAGGGGCAGGTTCCTGAGGCCCCTGGGTTACGGTCATTTTGACTGACCACTGGCACTCAAGAGAAATGGCCAGCTTTAGACGGGGGCTGTTCCAGGTCAGGGCAGAAGACCCTGGAATGGGGACCTTGGAAGGGCACCTGGAGGTGAGGCACCGAGCATTGTGGGTGGAGAGGTGAGTGGTTCCGTCATGAAAGAAGTGTCCAGGGGCCAAGGCATAGCCAGGTGCTGCTTCTGACCCAAGGGAGCTGGGCGGGTGGTGCCGACACAGTGGGCCTGCAGTGGGAGGTGGCAGGACAGGAGGCCCAAGTGTCTGATCTATACACTTTCTCTTTATGTGAGCCAGACACATAAGTTACCGTTCTTAATTTTTTTTTTTTCCAGTTGGAACTGGCTTCATAGCTGCCCTGTTTACTTACTCGCCATCTGCCCTCCTCAGAACCAGTTTTGTTCCTGTGGAAAAGGAAGCCAGGCCAAGTTGGACAAATATTTCCTCAGCCGGCTCCTTAGCCTCTCTGTCTGAGGGAGACCATCCGGCCACCGCGTCCTTTAAGCAAATGCACTGAGGAAAGAACGCCAGGGCTGAGACGGGGCAGGCTCTGGAGGATGTGGTTACTTTAACTGATCTCCCTCAGGCCCCTGGTCTCCAGTACCACTCTTTATCACCCAGGTCCCAGAGACTATGGGGCTGGGGCCTGCGATGTCCCTGGATCTTAGTGGGGAGGGCCTTCAGTGGTCCTCTGTTTTAACATTGCCATTAATCCCATAATCTCGAGAGCAGGTCCACAGAAAACACAAAATAACGGTGGTCAGTTTCGAGCAGCAGATGTCCTTGTTTTCAGTGTGAGGTAATGGTTAGTTTATGTAACTTAATTTCAAATGATGTATGTCTTTAACAACCAGCTCACAGAGTTCTGGAAAATTTAACAGCCAGCTCTTGTGAGCCAGGATGACTCCAGCGCTCCACGGCCACAGCCCCTCCTTAACTCCGAGAGTGAACGTATCCACATTAAATTGCTCGCATTAATTGCCAAGGCCACATCACCAAAGGAAGGCTGGAGAAGGCTCCATGTCTTTAAGATCCTGTCTTCAGAGGGCAGAACAGACACCTGCTCAGGCAAGAATAAAGCCAGAGCAACACTCCCTAGCTTTTCCTTCCTTCATCAGAGCTGTGAGTACTTACTTGACGGTAACAGCGCGACATGCAGGCCGGCCATGCCCCTTGTCAGCTTCTACTGTGTATGCTTCAGTTTGTGCTGTCAAAATCTCCACTCGGTGTCCAGATTTACCTACTGGAGACCTTCTGTTCTAAGGAGGGTGTTCTCTGTGTTTAGTTAGAACACACTAGAGCATGTGTGACCTGGTTTCCTGTGATTTCCTGGCCCTCATTTGAAGAAGTGGGTGCTTTACGTCTTTCCAAAACCCTCATAGAAAGCATTCTGCTCTAAGAAAGCAAACATTTTCCTGGACTGAGGCCAAGGGAGGCTGTACATCCATCCCCGATCCCTGACCATGTGAACAATTGATAAGATTTACCAAAAGCACAAACCCCGATGGTGGCAATGGTGGGAGTTTATAGTGAAGCGAGGAACAGGGAACCAGTGTAGGGCTCCCACTGGCACTACTCCAGAGTTAAGACTTAGGGTGCGTTGTCCAGTCCCAGGACCTTACGAGGGGTGCACCAAGCATGCCAGGGCGGGAGGGCAAGAACAAATAGAAATTATGAGGTTCAGGGATGAGGAAGGGGGTGAATGTGTTAATAGACTTGTTTCTTCCATTTTAGGGGTGTCTGCCGTGGCTGCTGTGAACCTGGGCTCATTCCCACAATTCTTCATTTCTTAGGATATTAAAATGGCAGAAGCTGCAGTAGATCTGGAGGAATCGCATCTCATGTGTGCTCTCCTCCTCTCGGACTGTCACTTGGCCAGGGGAGAGCTGTAAAGGACAAGGAAAGCCTCACTCAGCTGTGCCATGACAGCTCCCTTGATATCTGTCCTCCCAGGCAGTGTTTAAAGCTGGTGTTCTCCCCTCCATGAAGAGCCTTGCACAGGTTTCTCAGTGATGCCCTGCTGGCTTCCAGATGGCTGCTTCCTTGATGTAGACCTTGCCCTTACGGTCCACTTACCATGCCTCTTTTGGTGGGTACCACACGGATTCTGGTTGGGCCTGCAGTCTCTCACGTCTAAAACCGAGACCCGTGCTTGGAAGGTCAGTAGTAGCCTGGGGCAATGGCTTTTGAGGAGCAGCAGTTTCAGGCATTGGTAATTTGACGTTTTCTTCCTTAAAGGGTGTGGTTATCAGTCCTATGGCCACTGACCACTCAGTCCACAGCACACTTAGAATAACAACAATTTGACATATTCTGTGTTATTTTTTCACTTTATCAGTTTTCTGATGACATGGTCCAATTATCTGATAGTTTTCCCTTGAATCTGTTCTGTTCTTCTCCTGTGAACTGTATAGACGGTGTTGTATTTATTAATAAAGCTGCTTGGCATAAGCCATCAGTTTAGGCAAGAATTCTTGGTTGCAACTTTCCTGTCTTCTGTGTTTTCTCGTCCTAGTTCTCCCCATAAGGTCACCGTGCCCAGTGTCAAATGGATTTTTTAAAAGATTTATTTCTAATTACATGTACTGTGCAAATGAGTAGGTGTCCATACGAGGCGGAAGAGGGTGTCAGATCTCCTGGAACTGGAGTTACAAGCAGTTGTGAACTGCCTGACATGGGTTCTAGGAACCAAACTTGGTCCTCTGCTGGAGCTGTGTGCATTTTTAACTAGTTAGTCATCACTCTAGGTCCTGTAAAATGGATTGTTTGAGGCCAGCCTGGGCTCTGTTAGGATTTTGAATTCTGGATCTTTCCCTCTCCACCACCCAAGTGCCGGGATCACACGTGTGCACTGCCACTGACTGACACACCATGGCTTTAAGACTTTCCATACCTGCCACATACAGCTTCAGTTCGTCTTGCTCTTGACCTCTGAGGTCTTGCAATGTGGCCCAGGCTGACCCTGAACTCACAATGCTCCCTCACCAGCCTCCTGAGTGCCGAGTGCTGGGATTCCAGCCCCATACCTGCTATTCTGTGTGTCTTCTTGTCACCAAACACTTGAGTTTATCATTTTCACCACAAAATGGGCTGCGGAGATGAAGCTTTCCTTTCAGTCATGTGAATTGCCTTAGGATCTAGTGGGAGAGGATTCCTGCATCTTCAGCTCAATGCACACTGCCAAATGATTATTCCAGAGAGTGTTTTTTTGCAGTTAAGTCTCAACCAGGGGTGAATAAGTTCACTACCTTGCTGTTGTCAAACTTGAAAAAGTTTTGCAGTGTGATGGGAATTTGCTCGTCATTGATTTTCCGAGAAAGCTGGGATCATTCACAAATACACAGACACGCCATCTCTTTTGTGAATATCTTGTTTATATGTTTGTCTGTTTGTCTTCTGGGCTTATACTTGTCCTGTTAACTCAGGGTATTTTTAATTATGTATTCAGATCCTTTGTTCAGTTATAAATTAGTTCTCTTTTTGTGTAGTGTTGTCTTTTTGTTTGCTGCATTTTTTTGCCATACAGATTACAATTTAAGACAATCTAGGTTAGTTATTTTTTTTAACAACTTACAGTTTCCAATTGTATGCTTTTCTGGTATTATTCAAAATATTCTTCCCAATATGAAAGACATAGAGACATGTTCCTATTTCCTCCTGAGAGCTTTGCTGTGAACGTGGTTGAGTGTCTCTTGCACCTGGAATGTATTTTTGTGAGTGCTATAATTTACACTTTTCCATCTGGATGCTGACTGGTGCCCGCGTCATTTCCAGCACTGTTCACTCAGAACAGCTCTGCCGCTAGCCAGGCTTCCACAGCTCTTGCGTTGGTTTCTGAGGTCTTCAATCTTTTCCGTTGGACTGTTTGTTTCCTGTAGGAACACCGCACTCTACACTGTCAAAGATTTCACGTGTTCGGGTGGGATTTCCTCCCTCTGTCATGGCTGGGTTGACGCTTTGCTTTTCTGTATTTGTCTATGATCAGCCAATCGGGTTTTGTTTGTAAACTTTTTACACCTATGGCAATGTGCAATAGTTGCACATTCCAAGCACACACAGCTGACGTGTATGGGCTTATGTCTGTACCCACATAAGGTCAGTAGCTTCACCAAGTGTTGAACTTACCTGCGGCACAGACTGTGAGATGGAGTCCAGTCATCCCGTTCCCAGCTGTCTGTCCTGGTGTATTGCCTTGTGTGGGTGAGGATTTTGACACCAAGAGAACACTGTATGGCAAGGGCACTAGGGTATCACATTCATGGCTGTGCCATATAAGACTGTCTTCCATTTTGCTGTACGTTCTCCTTTGCTGGCTTTGGGTAAAGCAGGGTGCTGTGTTATGAACTTCCCCAAGGATCTATATGGAGAGGTAGCCTCCAGCAAGTAATCAATAAGAAACTGAGGCTCTGGCCCCACCAACTCACAAGAATCTAAACTCCACCAACAGTCATATAGCCTTGGAATAAAAGACCCTTTCCCAATCAGGTCATGAGATGAGTCTGAGGCCCCTGGCAACACCATGGCTGTAGCCAGACAGGGAGCTTGAAGCAGGGAACCCATTCTGTATTCCTAATCCACAGAAATAGCGGGACAACCAATAGGTATCGTGTAATATGCTAACTATAGTGATATTTTATTTACGTTTTGTAAATAAAGCTTACCTGAAGACCAGAAGATAAAACTAAGCCACTAGAGGCCAGGCGTGGTATTATACATCTTTAATTCCAGAATTTGGGAGACAGAGGCAGATGGATCTCTGTGAGTTCAAGGCCACCCTGGGTTAAACAAGATCAATGCAGAAACAGATCCAGGTGGTTGGTAGTGGCTCATCGCTTTAATTCCAGTACTAGGGAGTCACACACCTTTGATCCAACACTAGAGAAATATAAGCTGGAACGAGACAGGAACTCGTTCTCTCTTTCGGTTTGAGGACTTCTTAGAGCTAAGAGCTCTCTAGAGGCTTGGCTGCTTTGCTTTTCTGATCTTCAGATTGACCCCATATCTGTCTCTGGGTTTTTGTTATTCGTGCTACAGCTGACTTTTTAGTAATCTATTACACAGCAATGAAAAGCTCACAATTGTTCACTGCTTCCAAAGGTTGCTTGCGCCTCCTCCTCTCTTCTCCAGCTCCATCCTCGAGCAACGGACTGTTTTCTATCATATCATCAAGCCATTCATTTATTGTTGTTTTAGTTATCATGAAAAGTAATGGGCCATGCATGTCATTGTACTTTGCTCATATCTGACCCCGACACCGTCACTCTAATTTTAAGTGTTCTACTGGTTATTCAAGGATTTGAATAGCACTCGATACAATCGGGCGCTTTAATCCTGCCCATTTCCCGGGATGATGCAGGGTACCTGGTGTCTTTTCTCGTGTGCTTATCTGCCCTCACTATTTCCTCAGACCTGTTTCCTTGAATCTTTGCCCATTTTGATTATACTAAGTTGTAATAAAATGCCCATTTCTAATAAATCCTACAATTAGACTTTGTAAAAATTTCCCCAACCACTTTTTCTTTCTGCTTTCATATAAATTTCTCTAAACTTTCATGGGACCTTGGACTCTGATCTGTTTGGAGGAGGGTGGCCACCTTCAAATATCGACTCTTTTGATCAGTGAACGTTCAGTGTCTTTTCAGTTGTTGGGAGCCTCTGCATTCTGTCAGTAATATAATTTTCAAGGTGACTTCTGATGCATCTTCTGTCTTTGATCCTCGCTTCCTACTTTTGATGCTATATAGTGATCATTGCTTTACAATATTTAATTATTTGGTGCTAATGCATAAAATGCATTGATTTTTCTTTGCATCACATAACATTGCTAAGCTCACTTACAAATTTTAGTGGCCTTGTTAGTTTTATTTATTCATTTTTAGCAGACACCTGTGATTTTTTTTTTTACAGTGAAGACTGGATGAGCTGAGAATGAAACTTTACTTCCTTCTTCCCATTATGCCTCTTTTAAAATTACGTTTTCACTAATAATTAAAAATTTTTAAATTATATTTAGTTATTGTGTTGTATAAGCTCACATGCGCTACTATTTATGTGTGGAGGTTGAGGACATCTGGCAGGTGTTGAGTCTCTTTCTACCATGTGTGTCCCAGGGACTGAACTCAGGTTGTCAAGCTTGGGGATAGGTGTCCTCACCTGAGCTCACCTGCCTGTTCAGTATAACTTTTTATTGCTTTATGACATTGTCTAGGACCAAATTGTTGAATTTATTGCATTGTCTTGGATCAAATTATTGGATTTATTGCATCGTATAGGACTCATTATTGAATTTATAATATTCTCTACATTGCAATGTTCATAAGGTCTGTAGTGCTGTCTCCTCTCCCACACTTTTTAATATAAATATGGCTGGAGAGATGGCTCAGCAATTAAGAGCACTGGCTGCTCTTCCAAAGGATCTGATTCAATTTTCACTCAATGGTGGCCCACAAACATCTATAACTCCTGTTCCACGGGATCTGACTCCCTTATCTGTCCTCCACAGACACCAGGTACACACATGATGTACAACATTATGCAGGCAAAACACCTATGCACATATTTTTTAATTATAAGTATTTATTTTATGTGCCTGAGTGTATGTGTGTGTGTCACATGTGTACAAGGGTATTCAGAGGTGAAAAGAGCGTGTCAGGTCTCCTGGACCTGGGGTTGTGTGTGGTGGTAAGCCACCAGCTAGATGCTTTTGAATTTTTCTTTGACTCATTGCTTTTTAAAAAATAGCATCTCATTTCTAGCTCTTACTTCTACTATACCTTTATGTGTAACTGAAGTATCTTTAGAGAATAATTATGTCTTGCTTTAAAAAAACATTCAATGTGACAATTTCTGCCTTTGACTAGAGAGCCAAGAGGTATTGCTCTTCATATGACTTATATAGACTATTTACCACCATTTTTCTTTCTGTGGGTTTCATCTTCTCATTCCCCTTTCCTTTTCTGTGGCTTTTCACTGGCAATTCCTCCTACAGTTGCTTTGTGTGTTTCTTAACTCACTGGTACTCGCCCTGTTTCTGCCGTCGCTTTGGCATCCACACAGGTGGCCCTTGGTCTCCTTGCTGTGCTGAACTCCTTCAGCTGTGCAGTGCAGCCCCGTCCAGCCATGGAGCTCCTTTTCTTCTTTAGTACTTTCTGCAGGTACAGATTTTACAGCTGATTAACACTCTTCGAATACTTTGTTTTTACAGAATAAAATAGCTCTTAAAGATTTTTTACTTATTTATTGACTTTCCGGCTTTTTTGGGACAGGGTTTCTCTGTGGAGCCCAGTCTGTCCTGGAACTCTGTAGACCAGGCTGGCATTGAACACACAGAGATCCACCTGCCTCTGCCTCCTGAGTGCTGGGATTAAAGGAGTGCACCACCACTCTTAAAGATATTTTAAATTAGAGAGTTCTGATACCTCTTTCAGCAATTTGTTTTGTGCAAATCCAAGTTTAGCTGGGAGGCATCACCTTTCTTTTGTTCAAATAACTTTTTTTAATTTACTTTTTGGGGGTTATTGTGGAATATTCCTTTACACTGTGTGAAGCTGTGCCACTGTGATTGGTTTAATAAAGAGCTGAATGGCCATTAGCTAGGCAGGAAGAGGTTAGGAAGGACTTCTGGGGACAGAGAGGACTCTGGGAAGAAGAAAAGAGGAGTTGCCAGCCAAACGCGGAAGAAGGATGGGCATAATAGAGATGAGGCAACAGGCCTCACAGAAGAACTTAGATTTTAAAAAATGTGGGTTAATTTAAGTATAAGACTTAGTTAGAAACAAGTCGAAGCTAAGGCCGAGTTTTCATAATTAATAATGTCTCTATGACATTTTGGGGAGCTGGCGGTACTGAGAAAATTCATCTACAGAGGTGATGGTGGTGTCTGTTTTCAGGCAAATTCCCTTTACATAGCCCACATTGGCCTCGAATTAACGTGTAGCTCAGGCTGGACCCGCACTTGAAGTAATCCTCCTGCCTCAGACTTTGGAGAGCTGAGATTGTAGGTGTGTACCACCATGCCTGGCAGTAACAATTCCTATTATTTTGGTCTTTTGAAGGTTTTCTCTCTTTGTTTTAAGATTTTCTCTTTATGGTTAGTTTTAAGGAACTTGAGGGCTGGCAAGATGGCTCAGAGGGGGAGAGCGCTTGATATGTAAATCTGTTGGCCTTAGTTCAAGCACCAGAACCCACGTAAAGATGGGAGGAAAAAATGTGCTCTCCAGAGTTGTCCTCTGGCCTCAACACGCGTGGTATGACACCTGTATTCACACACCCACGCATGCACATGCCTACAGTCACACACGTGCGTGCGCACACACACCACAATTTACTAATAAGCAGAGACTGGATTGTGTGTACCTGGATGTAGTTTCCGTCATATTTCTTCTGCCTAGGTGTTCATTCAGCTTCCTGGATATGTTTACAGTTCCCATCAAATTCAAAATTTTGGTCATCTTCAAAAAAATATTTCCTGCCTGATATCTTCTGGGATTCTGATTACATATTTATTGGTTAGCTTGATGTTTTCCAACAGCTTCCTGACACTTTGTGGATTTGTGTATGTGCACACGTGTATATATGCATACACATATGTGTGCAAGTGCATGAACATGTGTATGTGTGTGTGTGTTTGTGCATGTGGTGGACAGACGTTGATCTGCACTTTCTTCCTCAATCATTCTCCGCCTTATTTGGGGTAACAGGATCTCTTACTGAACCCAGCTGGCCAGCAAACCCCAGAGACCTGGCTCTCTCTGCGTTCCTAGGGCTGGGATTTTAGAAGAAAGCCACTGCACGCAGCTCTCTATGTGGGTGCTGGTATGGCTCCAGTTCCCAGGTTGCATAACAAGCTCTATACCAGCTGAGCTCAGCCCCGACCTTTTCTTGGCATCACATTTTGAGTTGTTTCGTTTAGTATGTCTTCAAGTTCAGGGCTCTTTTCTTCTAGCAGGGGTAGTCAGTGTGTGGTTACAGGCTGCAGCAGCCCCATGTGGCTGAGGACGGCTGATAATTCAGTCCGTGAAGGCCATGCAGCCCTGTGCGACTGAAGATAGCTGTTGGAATTCAGCCCACACAAAACTGTGAGCTTACTTATGATATTGTGAGAATTTATTCAAACTCAGTTGCACTGTTCTTGAGTGTGAACTCTGTAGACAGCAATGATGTGTCACAGTGTCTGTGTGCCTAGTTTTATGTCATCTTGATATCAGCTAGCGTCACTTTGGAAAAGGGAACCTCAGTTAAGAAAATGCCTACATCAGATTCACCTGTGGGCAAGAGACTGTGGTGCATCTTCTTGACTGATGAGTGATGTGGGAGGTCCCAGCTCACTGTGGATGATACCACCCCTGGGTGCTATATTTTAAAGCAGGCAGGTTGAGAAAGTCGTAAGGAAAAGCCTGTAAGCAACACTCTTCTGTGGCTCAGGTTCCTGCCTTGACTTCTTGCAGTGATGGACTATGATGTGAAACTGTAAACTGAAGAAACCCCTTCCTCCCCAAATTGCATTTGTTCATAGTGTTTTATCATAGCAATAGAAAGTCTAACTAAGCCCGTGCCAAAAGGCTGAACATTCTGGAAAGAGTTTCTCATCTGCTGTTATTTTCATTCAGTGTGTCTTCAGAATATGGATGTCTACTAGACCGTGAGACTGTGGTGGTCCATGCCTGAACCCACAGCACTTGGAAGGCCAATGCAGAAGCACCATCATGAATTTGAGGCCAGACTGGACTACATACCAAAATTTACCTCAAAACCAAAAATGAACAATTAAAAAGACCAACCAACCAACCAACCAACCAACTAAACAAAACCCATGAAGAAGTGAACTAGGCTCTGTGGCCCCAAATCTCTCCTCACTGTGCATTCTCCTGCCTTCACAGATAGGCGGTCTATTTATCCTTATGTGCTTGTGTAGTTAATTCTGACATCTATGCCATTTTTGTCTGTTTATTGTTCTCTTTCTAGGTAGTGTTTTCCTGCCCCTTTACATGTCTAAATTTTAATTGGATATCTGTAGCTTAAAAGGCCACTGATGACCAGACATTTCCCCAACACTCCGACTCCCAAGTCTGTCTCCCTGGTACCCGGCACATCCCCTTGCTCATTTGTGTTTTGCTTCCCTTTCTCTGACTTTTTTCCCCTCAGCTGTCGCCAGGGGCTGCTTGCTCCCTCGCTTTTTTTGAATCTCTGTTTAAATGCCACTTTATTAAAGAGATTTTATCACTGTTCCCTCTTGATTTCATCTCCAAATATTTATAACCACTTGCCAGCCTAGATACTGACTCTCTCATTCCCCCTTCCAGCTTCAATCTGAATATATCCTGAGTCCATTATAAAAACTGTTGCGGTCAGCTGCACAACAAAATCATCTAAACAAGCTGGGTGTGGTGGCAGACTCCAACAATACTAGCCAGCCTGGGCTCCGTGGCAAGATTCCTTTATCAACAGCAACAGCAGAAACAATCCTACTTAAAAGGTCTTTTTAAAAGCAAGGATTTCAGAGGAGAGGGTCCCACAGATGGAGCCAGACTGGTAAGGAAGGAAAAACATCTGTTCACCTGGGGAGTAGGGAGAACAGAAAGCCTCGAGAGCAGCTTGCGCCAGCAGCTAGATGGAGGTGCTGTGCTCTGGGTCAGGACATCCTCTTAGTCTCTGGGTTTTTGCTTAGAAAAACTTTGCATCTTTTTCAGCTCAACTCTACGCCTCTGAATCACTTAGACATTTTACTTATTTTATGTATGTCTGTGCACTATGTGCATGTCTGGTACCCACAGAGCCCAGATGAGGGTGTCAGAGCCCCTGGAACTAGAGTTACAGATGCTTGTGAACCACCGTGTCAGTGCTGGGAATTGAACCCAGGTCCAGCCAGTTCCAGGACAACCAGGGATACACAGAGAAACCCTGTCTCAGAAAATTTAAAAAATATTTATTTATTTGTGTTTATATATATATATATATATATGAATGTTTTGCTTGCATACATACATGTTCACCACCTGCATGCCTTGTGCCCTTGGCAGGCAGAAGGCAGAAGAAGATGCTGGATCTCCTAGAACTGGACTTACAGATGGCTATGAGCTGCCATGTGGATTTGGGAAATTAAACCATGGTCTTCTGTAAGAACAGGGAGTGCTCTAAACTGTTGAACCATCTCTCTAGACCCAAGAATTTTATTTTTAAGTTGCCACAATAAGGATTTTCTTCTTGATTTCTAGATCATTTGTATATTAGAAAAATGCTAGGTCATTATTTGTATGTAAAAGTATACAGATTTTTGTTGCTGACATTGTATCCTACAATTAAATTTTTTTCTTTTACATTTGGTTTTTGGTAGTTGGGGTGGGCGAAGGGAGGGAGAGAATACCATGGTGTGAGTGTGTGTGTGTGTGTGTGTGTGTGTGTGTGTAGGTCAGAGGATAACCTATGGGAGTCTGTTCTCTCCTTCCTTGTGGAATTGGGAGCCCAAACTCACATTGGTGAGCTTGACATAAAATGCTTTCACCGATGCAGCCACCCTGATGGCCCCATGTTCTACAGCTAGCTTTGTGGAATTTATTTAGTAGTTGGGGTAGTGGGTGGCAGGGAGGGGGGGGAAGCACCCAGGAAGCCAAGAGATGGAATCCCAGGAGATGGCCGGGCACTCCAGCCCCTCTTTCAACAGGATCAGAATAGAGCTCAGAATTGCCACTACTTAGAAAATGTGGGGCTTCATATGGAATCCAGGCTTTCTCTGGTAGATAACTTTCTCTTCAGTCTGTCTTTTGCTCACTGTTCTAATGCTTCACCAGAACAGAAAACATTTTACTAAATAGAACAATTCATTCTGCTACCCTTCTTTCTTAAAATCCCATCACAGATAGAACCAGTCAGTAGGCTCCATTCGCTCTTCAAGCCCCCCCACCAGGAACATCAAAGCAAAAGAAGATTCATGCTACGGCCAGTATCCTCCCCCTTTGCTGTGTTATTTCCTGCCTCTAATGGTGAAGCCTAGCAACGCCTCATGAGGTGACAACACTGGATCACTGCACTGGGGCATGACATTCAACAGCTGCTTTTCTTCCTCATGGCACCGATTTCCAGAGTCACATCAGGCTTGAAAACTGGTAGCCTGGCGTTCTTTTGTTTATTCTTACTCCTTTTCATTGGATTCCTTAGGCTTTTGCCAGAGCAGTAGCACCCAGCAGCCTTTCGTTTCTCTGTGCAACAGGACTGACAGGCACCCCTCCCTCCAAATGCTGTCTGTTAGGTCGTAGCTAATTTGGAAGGGCAAAGTCCAACCCAGCCCGCCTATTTCTGTCTTCAGGGAAAGGCATGTTTGATCACATGGCAGAAGCAGTGCTGTGGCTTCCAATGTCCTTCTGAAGGATGTCCCTAAGAGGCATAGTGCTGTTAAGAGGTTGGACATTCTCCTCCTTTACCAGAGACTTGGAGACAGAAACAAACAAACTTCTGGGTCCACTGTGACTCTAATGACAGAAGAGGCAGAATAGACCCAGCCCAAATGTTTGTATAGATCAATGGATAATGGAAATGGGGTACTCGTGCATGGTGAAATTTTACACATTGGTAAAGGAGAACGAACATTTCAGGAGAATGGACTGACCTGGAAAATACTTCCCCAAATGAGGCACCCCAGCCTCAGAAAGACAAGAGCCATCTGTTCTCCCTCACGTGTGGATCCTAGCAACACCTTTGTAGAGTACTGTGTTTAACTCTGAGTGCTGGCAAAGGCCCGAAAGACAGAAAGGGGCTCAGTAGAGAGTGGGTGGGGCTTAAGAGGTGGGACTAATGTGGCACATTGGTCGAAAGAGGGGAAGGGAGAAACAATAAGAGTGGAAATGTGCTCTGGCTAGTTTCGTCAACTTTGCACAAGCAAGAGTCATTTTGCAAGAGGGACCTCAATAGAGAAAACGCTCTTAAAGGACTGGCCTATGGGCAAGCCTGTGGTACACTTTCTTGGTTGATGACGTATGTGGGAGGGCCCATATTACTATGGGAGGACCACTCCTGGCCTAGGAGTTGTCCTGGGGCTATAGGAAAACAGGCAGAGCAAGCCATGATGAGTAAGTCAGTAAGCAGCACCCTTCCCTGGCTTCTGCTTCAGTTCCTGACTCCAGATTCCTGCTCTGCTTGAGCTTTTGCCCTGACTTCATTCAGTGGCAGCCTATTACCTGAACATGTAAGATAGATAAAATAAACCCTAAGTAAGCAGCCTATTACCTGAATATGTAAGATAAAATAAACCCTAAGTAACGTCGGATAATGGACTTGTACATTCTATGATAAAATAAACCCTAAGTAAGCAGCCTATTACCTGAATATGTAAGATAAAATAAACCCTAAGTAAGCAGCCTATTACCTGAACATGTAAGATAAAATAAACCCTAAGTAGCCTTAGGTCAACTTTTATCACAGCAATAGAAGCCTAAGACAAAAGGCCTAAGTGGGGAGTGTGTCAGAGGATAAAAAGGTGGGAGGGAGTGGTAATCAAAACAAAGGACATATAAAAGAAATCCACATGGAAACCTACTCTAGTTTATAAGTATATTGAAATATATAATATTAGAATGGAGGCACTGCCTATGGGTGGATAATGTTCCTCTTAGAAACTATGAATTATGAAAGGAAAATACTCATGCCAGGTGTTAAAGACCTCTGGAAAAATTGTTGGTCAAGGAAGTCCCACAAAACAATGCACTCTATTGTCATTGCTCTTGGTTGCCTGCCAGAGCTTATTAAGACCCTATTGCTGGAGACAACACACACTTTAATCATCGTTCACAGAGAAATCAAGCCGGAGCTGAGCTGAAAGATTTCTCCCTGCTGGCTAGCTTTCATAGTGCCCAGAGATGCTAGGCAGGTTTCTAAAGAAGAGAAATCTCCAGTAATCTACCTGGTCGAATCCTGCAAGCTACAATGATGACATCCTAGGAAAGATATGCTCTCCAGTACAATAGTGGCATGACTATTAAAGGGGCAACCAACCACTTTCTGGTTGGATTTGAGGCTTGCTCCACAGGAAGGAACTCATGCCCGGCTCTGTAAACCTAGTTAAGGACCTGTGGGTGGGGTGGGGGGAGTGTCATGGGCCTTAGGGGAACCTACTAATACTGTTTTGTTAAATGGTCATATGTCAAGCTGCCTTCTAAATCCTCATATTTATACCTATAGGTTAGTACTGTATCAGACTTCTTCAAAGAAGCTTCTTACTGTTACAGAGAGCAATTAATACAGGTCATAACTGCTGGAATTATGAAGAATAAAGTAATGATGGTGGGTTGCTCAGACCTATCTTCCAAGGCTCAGGAAACATCAGGGAAGAGAAGGAGAAATTGTAAGAGCCCGAGGATGGGTATATCTGCATCAAAAGATGTTTTCGGGACATAATGAAGCCTTCCCACTCAGGATTCATTGCCGCTGTGATTATCTGCACATGACTGAGATGGAGGAGGGGCGCTTGAGGCACCATCCTCCATGATGGACTACTGTCAGTCAAAGGGTGTTGGGGGAAGGTGGCATTTTCTTCAGTGGTGTAGCTACTGCTAAGTTCCCCCTTGTTCCAGTAAATAACCTTCCACCCATGCTCAGGCAAAAACCTCTCATTAAACTCAGTGAGTCACACACAAAAAGGAGACATGGACAATTTTTTACAAAAAGTAAAGTCTGGCAAATGTCTAGAGGTGGTCAGCAGTAAGTAGAGACATACGTGTGTGTGTGGGGGGGGTAGGGAGCTGGAACTTGAATGGTGCTCAAAACCAGTTTAAGTTCCAGCAAGGAGTCTGGTCCTGACAACTTTTCCTTTTCTTTCCTCTAACCCCAGGGGAAATGAGCACAGGAGTAAGTTACAACCTGGAGGTGGGAAGCAAGGGCATGCCTGTGCGGGCCAGGAGTGGGGAGTAGCAGTGAACTTCATGACTCTTCTCCTTCCCTCAGTCAAGCTATAGAACATCCCCCTGCATGAGTCCTGCCCCTTTGTAGTCAGCCCCAGAGCCTACCTCCAGGTATGGAGACAGTTAGATGGAGGGACACCTCCGAGGCATCAGGAACCAGAGAGCTAGGGCTGAGGCAATGTTCCTAGTGCCTGATATGTGTGTGCTGCTGCGGTTTGTGATTTGCTCCCTATTTTCTCAAGCTTCATTTTGGTGAGCACCACAGGCTCAGAGGGGATTTACTTAGCTGGTGACAGAATCCGTGTTACCTTGACTTCTATTTTTCACCCTACTTGGCAGAACATCATACTGCCTAGGGTAACAGCTTCAGTACTTTTTTCCCCCCATCATCTTTTGTGCTTCTGGCTAGAAGAAGGAAAGTGATATCAACAAAGAAAGATAATAATAAAGCATGGACAGATCTGTATCAAGAGGTCCAGGCTTTCTTTTGCAGCTTATGCAGAAGCATCATTGATCAGAGTGGTGTCTTACAGCTACTCCTTGATGCAAGAGAGTCTGGTAAATCCATCTTGTTTATGCAACAAATTGTGTTTTATATTTTGTTTTGGTTTGCTTTTTTTTGTTTTGGAGGGGGTTTGTAAAGAATCAATATTAGACAAGAAATATTGTCTTCTGGGAAGATGTAACCAGAATAAAAATTAGCCTTTTGGCTTCCTCTCCTCCATAATCTATTGCAGTCAAGTCTATTTAAAGGAACCATTAACCCATCTCCAGAAGCCTTAAGCTTAAGGTCACTATAGTCTTTACTGATATAGTACATGTAGTGTATCACATAGTACATAACTCAGCAACCTTCCAAGCCACTTTGATTTCCATGGTCTATAGTCTCAGTCAAATAATTCCCAGGTTTGACTTGTGCACACCTTTAGGCTCCACTGGTGAGCTCTGCCAGAGGCTCTCTTAGCTACCCTTTCCTGGTTCTCAGCCTTGCATTGCACTACTCCTACAGGAAGCCTTGTTCCTAAGGTTTGCATCAGTGGCTGCACTGTCTGCCTCAGTTTTAGCTAGAACTAATGAGAAAAGCAGGGCCAAGCTCTTGGGAAGAGAGTTACCCATTCTTTTTTGACCTCAGCTCCATTCATGTGTTGTTAACTAAAGTAGGTGCTGAGGACACAAGACAGCTTCTGGCTCCCCTCACGACCTTCTCTGATCTCTTAGTGCCCTCAAGATAATGCTGTTTAATAGGTCTTAGCCTGAGGATAAGGGGTCTGGACAAAGATGAGGAAATGGATTCATTCCCCAGAGATGAGCCCACCTTCTGGACTTCAAATTCCCCCCACCCTGGCATCCCCTCTGAAGCTTCCAGGCCTCCTCCCAGCATCCCGGCATCCAGTGTTACTCTTGGCTCCGCTGCCCGCCTGTGGCCAGGGGCTGAAGGCGCTCTTATTCCGAATAAGGCCAGCTAGCTGAATTTCCAAAGCAAAGATTGTTCCATTTCTTCTCTTCTTTCCTCTTTTGCCCAAATAACACACTCATTTTGTAGAAATGGGGCAGGCAATTCTCACTCTCAGGGCTTAAGTCTTCATGGGGAATGGTAGGAGTGGTGGATGGAACTCGGGTTCTGGGAGGGAGGGAGGGAAGAAGGAGGTAACTGAAAGGGCTTTCGGTGCCCAGGAAGACCAAAGGGCTGCTATCAAACCAGGAATGCGAAGCCTTTCTCCTTCTCACCCTGTAGTCACCCCACTTTCCCATCCTCCTTCCTCCCTCCCCGCCTCTTTCTGTCCTCCCGCACTCTCTGCCTCCCTCCCTACTCCAACTCTTCCTTCCCATATTCCCTCCTTCCCTCTATCCTCTTTGCCTTGCCTCTCTTCCTTCATCCACCCATCAGTTCATCCATTCATGCATGCATGCTCCCTCGACAGGTATTCATGTAATGTCTGTGCTCAGGTATGGAAAGCTGGGCAGATGATGACATGTCTAGGGAGGAGCCATGAATGTCAACGTCTTGTTGGTGAACCTCAAGGAGGACATTCAGCATGGAAAGCTCCAGGAATCAAGAAATCACTGCTGTCTCCTCTTGACACCCTAGGGGGGAGGAAAATGAACTACCTGAGGAAGTTGCCCTGATTTAAACCCCAGACCAAGAGCTTGCGGTTTGATCATTAATAAATTTCCTTTTAAAAAGTTTGCTAAAATGCATTTATTGAATTAGCTAGCTATTCTTGGAGGGCTTTTAGAAACAAAATTGACTAGAGAGTACAGAGGATCCCCCATAAGTCCCTTGCCCCTTTATGAACTAACCACACCAGTTCCCTTACATCACCCATTTGCAGAGGAGATTGCTCTCGGTGTATCTTCTACAGGCTTGGACAAGTACACCACAGCCTCCAGTCTCCATTTTAATGCTACAAAAGCAGTAGATTTTTGTCCTAAAAAAAACCAAACAAACAAAAAAACCCTGTGGTCTGTCTTATCTTTAATTTTTTTCTTCTTTGAAATGGAAAATAAATAATTACTGTCTCACAGGAAGTTCATAACAATAAAGCACTTCACTCTAGGTGTGGGCTACTCATGTTCTTCTGTTCCAGGGAAAAGCAAGATGCCTCTTTATAGGGCTCTGACTGTTCTGCATGCTATGGGAGGGAAGAGAAAACTGGGGGTGCTGGGGCGAGTTTTCTCAACAGCACCAGGGGTACAGTGCTTCATCAGGCCTGGGTGGCTGGCAACCTGGGGAGCAGTAGCCTGCAGAGGTGCAGAGACCTACTGGATCGCAACAGACTCTGAACTGCCCCTGCTCCTGAACTAACTCATGCCAGCTTTATCCAGGCAGTCCCCTAGCTGCTCTTGGCAGAGACTTAGAGAGCTTGCATGAGTCATATCCACGTGGCTGGTGAAGAAGGGGGGACAGCCCATGGCCAGACTGGGCCACACTGGCTTGGAGAAATTGTTCCTGAAAGTCCCTGGCAGGGAGTGGGCTGCTGTGGGGCCGTTAACCTTCCATGCCAATCAACCAGTAAACAGTCTGTGATGAGAAGCCCAGATGCTCGTTCGTTCTGGAGCACCAGACATTTTCCAGGCCCAGGTGGGGGCCAGCTCCAGGGAGCCCCACCTAGGAGCAGGGATAGAGCTGCTGGTCCCTCAGCCCTCCAGCGCCTAGACAGAGTGTTTTCTCAGAGTGCCAGAGTTCTCTACCTAAACAGGTCATGTCTACATGAGGTGCAGGAAGCCTGAAGGGTAGCCGTGGTACACAAATATCACCTCTCACTTGGGGTGGGAGAAATCAGTGGGGGGTCTGCGTGCACTGTCTAGAGACATGGGTGGGTCGTGTGGTGCACTCATTTGGGCACCTCAGTCAGGTTTGTTACAGGCAGGGGGACAGTGGGTTTGGGGGGATGCCAGACGCTTGCTGTAGATACACTTAGGATTTGTTGACTTGTGTGGGGAGGTCTGAGGAGCTGGAGGATGGAGTGGGGGCACATCTGGTGACCTTATTTTCTGTTTTCATGCTCTCGGTTAAGGCTTTGGCTGTTCTTGGGGCTGGAGGAAGAGGAGAGGAAAACAGGCAGGGGCAAGACAGGGAGAAGATGGAGGCAGGGACAGGGCAGGCTTGGTCCTGAGAAAGCCTCTGCTCATGGGTTGGGAAGGGCTTTAGTGAGGAAGCAAAGCAAGATCATTGGACACTCAGCAACACGCATGTCTAATAAGGAACAGGCACGGCCCTCTTAATGCAGATTCCCACAGAGGTCAGGGCCATGTCCAGGTAGGACGGTAACACAGCTGTCGACTATGTAGCAAAAGCCCATAACACAGGCGGGTTTGTCGCGTGGTGCCTTTCAAGACTAGAGGGTCTCAACTCCTAAGATCAAAACAAATGTTCCAAGAAGAGCTTGGGTTTTGACAAGTCTAAATGCCGTCTCCAGGCTGCCTCCCACTTCCATGGGGCACCCCTGCTTTAGATGAACAGTTCAGTCCAAGCTTTCCCAACCACTCCTGGTAGCTGCCCTGTTCCGTGCCTCCTACATCCAGACAGAGAGTACAGGAGAAACTCCCGCAGGCTCTGCAATGTGGCAAGCTCTGCAAGCGACTTACATGATAACAAATACAAACTCATTAACAAGAAGTTGCTTCTGGCCTCAGCTTTAAAAACCCGTCAGTCATTTTCACAACTCAGGACCCCCTCCTCTGCTCCCAATATTCAGAAAACATTTTCCCTCTCCCCTGTTTAGGGATAAAAATCCAAATTCCTCTCATTTCTTAGGTGGAGCAATTTAGTTCTCTTGATCCTCTGCTGCCAAACTTGGCTCCTGAGCTTGCTTAGCCGAGCCAAACCCCATGGGGAGTTCTGGAAAGAGCTGCTGTGGTTTGCTGAGTAGGCCTCTAGGACAGAGGCCATCTGCCTTCCCCATATCCTGCCATTAGGGGTCTTCACGTTGTTGGTTTTCCTTTTTCAGGCTGAGGATACACATGCATATACATACGTGTTCACAGAAACACAGAACCCTCTATGCACTTCCCCAGACAGGTTAGGCAGAGAGTTTCCCCAGCAGCCTCCAGTCTAAGTTAACCCCCCCACACACACACAAACTGGTCCTCGCCTTCCGAGCTCCCAGCATTCCTCTCGCTAAGAACTTAGTCATCTACAAAGTCATCATGCCTGAAAGCCTGCCATATGCCGAATGTTCTTCTTGGAGGGTACAAAGGTGACTGCCCGAGGAATTCCAGTTGTGGGTAGAGGGACAGAGACGTGTGTGTGTGTGTGTGTGTGTGTGTGTGTGTGTGTGTGTGTTCTAATGAGATGAGATGGGCGACAGCTGACCCAGTTCAAAGGATCCAGGGAGGGCTATAGGCTGAGCATTGCCCCACTCACAGAAGAGTGGTGGTGGGGACCACACCTGACCACCATTGGTCATCTACCAAGCAGTGAACAACACAGACAGGCTTTACTTGGTAAATGGTATACCTTACTACATCCAGAAGAAATCTAAGAGTCAAATAAAGGAGCCTAGGGAGGCAACACTTAGCTGGAGTCCTAAAAGAGTAAGAGTTAGCTAGGTGTCTAGGTTAGGGTTTCTATTGCTGTGAAGAGACATTGTAACTCTTATAAAGGAAAAACATAGTTGGGGTGGCATGCATTTTCAGAGGTTTAGTCTATTATCATCGTGGTGCTGCATGTGGAATGCAGGCAAACATGGTGCTGGAGAAGTAGCTGAGAGTCCTACATCTTGACTTGCAGGCAACAGGAAGTGATCTGTCTCACTAGGTGTGGTTTGTGCATGTGAGACCTCAAAACCCCTCTCCACAGTGACACACTTCCTCCAATAAGACCACACCTACTCCAACAAGGTCACACCTCCTAATAGTGCCACTCCCTTTGGGGGCCATTTTCTTTCAAACCACCACACTCGGTGAAAATGCATGATAATACATGCTGGCAGAGAGAGGAACCAATTTACATTGAAAAATGAGGAAGAATTTTATGCCCATGATAAAAAATATGGAAACTAACATCTTTGGTGTTAAGAGACAGAGGCAGGCAGCATAAAATGAAGCTAGAAAAACAGGCAGGAATTAGCCATGTTCCTAGCACACACACCATACACACATGCACGCACACACGCACACAGCTGAACACATGCACATGCAGGTGTACATACATATGAACTTGATCCTAGCACAGGGGCATGCAGGGTCAGGGAGAATTTCTAGAAAGTAAAACCTGGTGTTATTATCTGAGTTTAAGCCTGTGACCCTAAAGAGCTTTGGGGTGAAAATGATTCAGACCAGCATGTACCTAGGCCTGACTGATCTTGTATGCCCAATTGCTGAGTACTAAAGATAGGGCTTAGATGGCACAAACCCTGGTTGGAGGCACAGGCAGCTGGTGGAGTACCTGCCTAACATGTGTGAGGCCCTGGGCTTCATCCCCAGCATTGCACAAACCCATTGTGGAGAAGCATGCCTGTAATCCTAGCATTTGGGAGATGGAGGTAGAAGGATCATACATTTGAGATCATCCCAGCCTGGGATACATGAGGCCTGCCTTAAACAAAAAACAAACAACAAACAAAAATACAACTGAACAAACCCAAACAAAAGGAAGGCAAGTAGAGGCTAACAGAACTGCACTCTTGGCCACTACCTTAGCCTTAAAGAGCCACCACCAAGGTCAACACAGGGTCCTGTGTCAGCAGGGTGTCACTGCATCAGACAGAGACATGGTAATCAAGTGTGAGGCGCTACAAATAAGGCATTATGCTGGTGACTTTTCCCATTCTGTGACAAAATATAGGACAAAAGCCACTCCAAGGAGGAAGTTCCAGGATTTCCAGTTTGAAAGTATGGCTCGTCCCTGCAGGGAAGGCATGGTGACATGGTGACAGCAGGTGAGGCACCTGGCCACACTGCATCCATAGGCAGGAAACAAAGAGATTAAGTCCTGCATTTTCCCGCTTTCTCCTTCCATTCAGTTGGGGGCCCCAGGCCATGGGACAGTCACCCACCTTCAGGGTGGGTTGTCCCTCCTGGGTTGAACCTTTCTGGAGATGCCCTCATAGACACACCCAAAGCTGTACTTCCGTGGTGACTCTAAGTCCAGCCAAACCGATAGTGAAGATTGTCCATCTTGGGTTGGTAAGATAGCCTACAGGGATGGAGAGAAGGCCCTGTTGATCCGGGGTGTTCTCAACTTTACCTCAGCTTGGCATTTGGATTCCAGATGACTCCTTTGGACTGAGTACCACTGTGGTCCTTTTACCTAAAGGGGACAACAGACACCTGCCAACTTGAACAGATGGAAGTACATGTAGTTAGTTATGTTAAATTAGCTGATTCTAGAAGTGTAACTTACACACTAACGGATGGGAAGCCATGGGAAGCACACAGGAGAGGCAATGTCAACACCAGGATTACGTGTGCAAATGAATTAAAGGGCAAAACATGGCTAAACCCAGAAAGACTAGTTAAGGGGTTATATTAGCCAGAAGCCTTGTAGCATCAAATGAGAGAAAACTTAAAAGATCCTCAAACTTGTCATGACATTTATTGTTCACCCACAGGAATGAGAAAGCAAGGTATCACTGAAGATACTTGGACTACTCAGTGATATCATTAGAATCCAGGCATGTTCCATCCTCTGCTTCATCACCCTCAACACACTGGCTATCTATTCTGCTGATCGTCCCATCTTGGTGGCAGGCACCTCTGCTTCAGACGTGATCATCTTATTCAAAGCAGGAAAACAGAAAACAAAACTTCTCCAGAAGCCCATTATAGGTCAGTCTTTATACTTTATTGATCAAAACTGGGTGGCATTTTTCCTCTAACTGCAAGCAAGGCTAGAAAATTGAATGTGTGTCATAGAGGAGCAGGGACCAGGCACATGGCTGGCCTGAAATGGAATGAAGGTGTGAGAAGAAAAAGGGTAAGTTCTGTTGGACATGAAATTCAAGTGGTCGCAGAAGCAGATGACGGCCCAGAGTACAAAAGCTGGATGCTATAGAGCTTAGTAACAGGAAGGCATGGGGAATGAGGGACCAAAGACGTTGTGGGTTAGGGTACATTCACTAAGATGAAGGACATGGGAAAAGTCACAGGGCTGGGGAAGATGGAGTCAGGTGTCTGTATGATGCCATGTGGAGTCCAAGTGTCTGTATGGATCCATTAATACCGGCCATGGAGGTGAGTGATGACGCTGGAGTGCATGATGAGAACTCGAGCATTGTGGGAGCTGCAGGGTGTGCGAGTTTGTTAAAAAAGAATGCTTGTGGCTGTACAGGGAGGTGGGCAACTTGGACAAGGCAGGAGAGATAAAACACAGCCTCTTGATCAAGCAGCAGGAGGCATGGCTAATTTAGATGTGAGAGCACACTGCGCTCCACCAGGAAGGTGGCTTTCTCTCCTCCCCGGCTCTACTTTTGTTTTTCTTCTGTAGATAAGCTACACTTGTAAACATCATTTCACTGTATCTTCACCATCATCCTTTGAAGCAAGTCTATTATTGCCTATTAGAGATGAAAAAACAGAGACTAAGAGTGATCTGTCCTCATTCCAGAGAGGCGCAGCATTTGAGTAGGCTGTGTACCCGGGCCGAGGATGCTCTGACCTTCCCAGCTTCTGATCTGTGCCCACAGGCAGGAGAGCTCTCCAGACAGCTGTAAACATCTTTCTTGGGGTCAGTAAGGCGGATAATTGTCTCTTCCTAGAAGCATCTTGCTTATGGTTAACAGGGACCAAATGTTGTTTCCGTTCCTAACAATTCTTTATCCGTCACCTGAGTTACTGCTATGCAGTGAGTTAGTTTTGAACATGGGCGTGATTTAGAGAAGAAAGAAGGAAGGAAGTAGCTTTCTTAGTGGCACCACTGATGTCAGGGCTGATGTGACACAAAACTAAGCATAAATCAGTCTGCTGAACCTCACGCAGGCCTGGGGACCCTCTCCTCTCACCTGGCAGCTGTGAGCTTAAAGATGGCAGTCGACATCCACTGGGGCTCAGTGGGGATGTCCAGCGGAGGAGTGGGTGATGAGTCCTTGCTGACTGAGTTGGGGTGCCTTCATGCTGCCCTAGCTGTTTTGTGGATGCTTAGACAGCACATTCCTGTCTTGCTTATATGAGAGCCATCCCTTCTCAGGGGCAACCTTCCTCTCCCACCCACCCTCTTCATCCTTAGCGTTCACTCAGTTACCTGCTCTGTGGCCGTCTGACCCTCTGGCTGGAAAGCCTGTCACTCAGCCTAAGGGACAAGCTCGGGCCTTTTCCCTCAATTATCTATGCTTAATTCTGTTGACCAAATGCTGCCGAGGCAATGAGTGATGATGTAGGCTCAGGGATGCCAAAGGTTGGGGGAGACAGGAGAGTAAGTATTGATGGAATTCTACCTGAAGGGCCAAGAGAGAAACCAAGGAGCATTCGGAGAACAGTCTCCAGAAAGGTGAGCCTGGCATGGGGAGGGGCAGGACTTGCATCCCCCTGGACAGCTACCTTACTTGCATAGCTCTACTTAATGTATAGCCTTTCTTTCTGCCTTCCTTCCACATATATTTCTCGAATGTCTTTTCAGGGCCAGGTAACCTTAGAGGGGGTGAAAAATGTGAATCTGTCTTGAAGGCGCTCAGAGGTTAATGGAAGATGATTGATCTCATTTAGTCCTTGTCCAATGACAAAGTTCCTTCAAAGTTAAATACTCTGCAGCTGAACGGCCCCACCTCTCTGCATCCCTATCCTGTGACATGGAGCCTAAGAGCAGCCTGAACAGGTCTCACCCAGGCCTCCTCAGCCTGGTCTGTGTTGGGTCCTGCCGTCTGAAAAGGTCAGGTCTTCTCCATCTGCTCTGGCAGCTGTGGGATTTCCTGGGTAAGCCTGGAGGCTATGCCTGATGACCTTGTCTGCTCTAGGTATCTTCAGGGGAAATGAGGCTCTGAGGAAGTCCGTGCCTTCACCCTTCCCCTTTTCTGGCAGCCTTAGGAAGGGTGCAGAGGAAACTGAGTTCCATCTGCTTCCCTGAGCTTGCTCCTTCCAGGGAGGGAATGGGGTAGTTCTGCATGACTCAGTGCCCCGCGGGAAGCTAGGTCTGGACAAACTGAAGCAGATAACTTGTGAATCCACAGCCCCTTCATGTCCCCAGAGTATGAGCTTCCCAGACTGGGTTCTTGGTGAGACTTACAGTACTGGGCATGTGAAGCAGGCCTTGAGACCAATCAGACAGCAATTGGTTATCCCCCATAATGCTCAAGCCTCTACTGCTACCGGAGGCATCTTACCAATCCAGTCATTATTGCAGCTTTCTGGGTTCATGGCTAGGTAGCACTGAATGTCGCTCCCTCCCACTCCAGCAGGCTACATAACACCTTCCATTAGTATGGAAGTCAAGCAGCAGAGAGGAAGCTTCTCGGTCAGTACCAAACTGATTTCTCCATTTCCTATGTTCAACGTGTGTGGAGTCTTCAGCAGTAGGGTCTTCTGACCACATTCTGACGGACAGCCAGAGGCAATGGCAATAGCTGTTTGGGAATTCTGTGGGTCAGATGCTCCTGACTAAGCATGAAGGGAAATATCCCATCCCTGGCACCATTTGTCGGCTTATGGCTGTGGGAGGAACATGACCCTCTGTGTAGAGCAATCCCAGTTAAACTCTTCTGAGCAGGGTGGAAAGTGGTTAGGTCATTGCAGGCGCTGACCTCAGAAGAGATCAACACAGTGTTCACAGGACTCTAGGTAGTTCCTGAGAGAGTGGGTTATTGGGAAAAACAAGACTGGTCCTTTTTGCCATCTGACGTCTTAACACGTGATCTCACACGTGCCCTCTATGATGTGACACAGACCAGGGGGACCCTCATCAGGGCTGACACAGCCTCTGAAAGTTAACAAACCTCTTTACAAAACACCCCAGCCTCAGGTATGCTGTTACAGCCTCGGAAAGCCATTAATACATCCTGTTTAGCCTGTCTCACTATTGAGACTTTTCTTTCTTCCAGGTCTAATTTGCTGCTCCTCTCTCTTGGCCTCCAGCAAGGAAGACTCTCACGGAATGTGTGGTGAGTGACTGAACGAGCAATAACAACATGGAGAGAGTGTGGGGCTTGTTGTGCCAGAAGCGATCTGGAAAGATAGAGCATTAAATAACAAATAAGCACAAAGGTTTGTTTTTCTCCTCTGTTGGTTTTCTGCAGTCCTGATCTCCCTTTGACCTTCTCCGAGGCAGAGCAGTAGGTTGGCTGGAAAGTTAATCAAGATTTATTTGAGGAATGAGGAACTAGAGAAAGAAGAATCTCCTAGAATTTGTTCCCAATTCCTTAGTCTGAACAAGTTGCTCCCGTGGGGGTTAATTTGTGAGCCCTGGTAGGGTAGCTAATTTGCACTGGCTTCCTCTAGACCCCGGCTTGTTGAGTTGTTTACAAAGTGGCTACTGGGGAAATTCAATTCTTCCAAGAAGCTACCCCTGGGAAAACCCCTCCCAGCACACATGATGGACAAGGAGCACATTAACTTGAGAAAGTGACTGCTGGCAGGCAGTGGATGAGTTCTGGAAGCTGGTACCAAAGGTGTGTTGTTGTGCCTGGCCCGAGAGCAACCATACAGAGCCAGCATTGACCATGTCCTTCTCCTCTGCCATCGCCTGGGGGTGGTGGGGTGACAGGCAGACAGACTGCAGAATCGGGGGGCTATTACTTCCCGGGCTTCCGGGCTTGGCAGCTTTGTCAGGCCTTTGTAAGTGCCGGATCAGTGCTCCAGGCAGAGCCCAGTGAGTACTTGGAAAGCAGGAGAAGGGAGGACCTCCTAGGTACATGGGCCTGTCCTTAAAAGGCCACGGAAGAGAGAATATATGGGAACATCACGTGGTATTAAGTCCAAACAATGAAGCTACTAGCCATGGCCATGAGGAGCTCAATTCCGAGATAAAAATAAGGTCCTTGCAAAGGTCGTAGTTGGGGTGATCAAGGCAGAGTGCAGCCCTACAACCAGTATGGAATGGGCTGTGCCGTCTTCACCTCACAGAAAAGGTTGGGGGTGTTCCTCCAGGGGTCACGAGGGTGGCAGCTGTGCTCACCGTGGGGGACAGGGCAGTGCCTGGTCCTTCTCTGATCAGGGCCACAGTGCAGCTCGGAAAGAGATAAGATCATGACATGTAGAGGCTCTGTGGGCAGAGAGCTGGGACGTGGCTCGTGCCCTGTCCTTGTCACCAGCTAACCCACTAAGTGGCTTTCAGCCAATCTAGTCCTGTGCCTCACAGTCACAGGAAAGGCAGCCTTTGGCCTGGGAGATGAGGAGGCCTCCCATGCTGACTTACCCACAAGCAAGGGGGTGTCTGCTGGTTCACCAGCTCCATTTCAGCTCCAGTCTGCCCTCTCTTGCCTCTTAAGACAGGGCCACTCCATCAGATGACAGGGGACTGGTAAATATACCATGGCCCTTTCTGTGGTCACAAAATTGAACTCAGCATGGATCACACGACCTCTCTCTCCCTCATCAAGACAGAAAGGAGGCTGACAGGCTGGCGCCACAGGCTGCATCTCACAAAATGAGACTGACCAGAAATCACTGCCGAGGCCTAGACTTGTGTTTAGAATGCAGCTGCTTGACTCAGAGCAGTGGAGGTGGAACGCAGAGCAGCTTGCACAGATACGCTGTGCAACTCTCTGTGGACAGTATGACTTCAGTGAGGGCAGAAGCGAATAGGTGCCCTTCTACTGAACAGCTGTCAACATCCACAGTGCGCTGTGTCCCTACCCTTAAAGTAACTCATAGTTAAGTCCCACCCAAGAGTTGCCATTTTGCAGAAGGGGAAACTGAGGTACCATGTGAACTCGCCCAGGATCGCATCATGGCTAGTAAGCAGTGGAGCCAGGATTAAGCTGAGGTGGACCCTGAGCACACAGAAGCAAGGTGCAGTGCTGGGAACGGATGAACAGGGGCAGCATCTTCTGAGCCCTGAGCACTGTCAGCATCCTTGTCCTCTGGGCTTAGATTACTGCAAGGTTTTCAAAAGATAAACACATTCAAAAGAAGACTTCAGAGATGGTGAGGAACAGATGAGCCCCTTTTTACCATCTTCTCAGATGCCACAATCCACAGTTAAGGGACCCATCGAAACATGCACCCCCAAATCCATTCCCATACCCAAATACCACCATCACCAAATTTTACACCCCTAAAGTCCAGAGTGCTCTTCAAGACAGGAGACTGTAAGTCTTCCAGCCCCTCCACAGTCTCACCCTTCCATGGGCTCACCCCTGCCGAGGCTCACCCTTCCACAGGCTAACCCCTCCTAGGCTCAGCCCTCCACAAGCTCACCCTTCCACAGGCTAACCCCTCCAGAAGCTCACCCTTCCACAGGCTAACCCCTCCACAAGCTCACCCTTCCACAGGCTCACCCTAACTCTCTATTCTTATCCCACAGCAGCCTGTCCACCCTAAAGCACTGACGGCTCTCACCCTGGGCCCTTAAACTCCATGCAACTATTCTCTTCAGCTGCTTTCACACCAAGCTCTTTGCCCAGCAGTCAGTGGACTTGTAAGCCAGTAGGGTGTTGCTGCTTCATTACCCTAATCCCTTCTGTTCTTTGTGCTCTGCTTGAACTATAACCCCTAAGCGCCAATCTGGCCAAAATTTGCAAATTTGGGCCCACATAAAGATATCCTGTCATCAAAACAAAACAGAAAAACCTCCCCAAGCACGTATCTGTCTATGCATTTATTATAAATCCCACGAGTGTAGGGATCAGTTGGCTTTGATCCCATAGCATATGCTAGGCCAAACACAGAGGCACATGGGATGCTTCTCATAAATGTCTGCTGAGCAAATGAAGAGCTTGGAGAAGCAGTCGTCTGGACAGCAGCCATTTGATGCCCACTGAAAGACAGGCCGTCAGCTATGTAGTCCCATATTTCAGCCCTGGGAGCAATTGGTTAAGCAAACACTGACTTACTCAAAACACTGGCTACAGATTAATCAGGAGACCACCACCATGGCCCTATGGGGCAAGTACTGTGATGGCATCTCCTCTATTCATAGTGAGGAAGCTGGGTACCCAGGCAGCCTGAGGAACTTGCTCAAGGCCCCACAGCTGGTAAGGTGTGGAGCAAGCTGGAAGCCAGAGCCCATGCTCTGAACGGCCTATGTGGCTATCTGTTAAGTCTTCTAGACCATTGGCAGGATCATCACCGATGCAAAGGGCAGACTCCAGACGCTGTGTCAGGCAGCAAGGAGGGAGGGATTTGAGCATGGATTGACACAGCTGCTCACCGTGGCCTCCATAGCTAGTGTCTAATCCTCGGCTCTGTCAGGAGAAGAAAATAGATGGCAGGGTGTTGAAGCTCTTGAACATGCTTCATGAATATATCTTCTTGCTGTTCCTCAGGCTGGAATAGCAATGAGGTCCCCAGTCAATCTGAAAATTGTGGGCACAGCCATAGGTGGTCCATGCTAAACCAAACCAATGGTGCCTGTCCTCCATTGCTGACACTCCAAGTCCCTTTTCATGCCTTCCCACCTCCAGAAAGCGGAGGGGGAAAGGGAAAGTCTGAGAGCGAAAGTTGTCAATCAGCAGAAGAAAGGACACATCACTAAAAACAGCGAAGTCCCTTTCTGATTTATGAGATCCCTTCCAAGCCAGGAGTTTGGGGATTAGAATGAAATCTTTGGGCCTCTCTTGCGGTAGCTCCCGGCACCAGGTTTGCCTGCCAGACAGGCTGTCTCTGCCTGCCCTGGAATTTTTCAAGGCCAAGCCAGCCCAGCTCTGGGACAGGGGTGGTGGTGGGGATTGGAGGAGCAGAGCTGGAAGTACCCATCTCTCCCACCGAGTTGTGTGTGTGGGAAGCCTGAGGGTCTTCTGGGCACTTGTTAGAGGGGCTGGGAAGGAAACCTCAAACCCTCCCCCATGACTTTGTTCCAGTAGCAGCTGGGTCTGACAGCCAGCAGGAGGCAGCTGCTGTCTCTCTCTAGCTGTTTGGTTTCTATCAGCCTGGGCATCTCTGTCTCCTGCCCTTTGTGTGTGGCTGCAGAGTGGCCTGAAGTCCCTCATGAACATCTCACAGGGCAGTTCAACCCTGCTGGACACCTACCCTGTAGAAGAATGAAAATAGATCCATATCTATCACCATGCACGAAACTCAAGTCCAAATGG
>LOEQ01001145.1:553429-564201 GCA_001685075.1 Bramus lutescens | reverse complement strand
CACAACCCTCCTACAGCTCCAGTCCCAGAGGATACAATGCCTTCTGTGGCCCCCATGAGCACTGCACGAAGGTGATGCACAGACATGCATACAAGCAAAACATATATACACACAAAATAATTTTTATTTTAAAAATTAAAAAAATGGTAGTAGTTCTTGATGTCAACCAATTGTTTACTCTTGTTACATTCTAAAACTCGAAGTTCTGCTGACAGTCAATCAAGCACACCACTGATTTTGCTGGAAGCAAAAATTCCCCAAAGAACATTTGGTTTGCAAAAGTTTGTGATCCTATTATACTGAAATAATTCACACTGTCTGGTAGCTTATACTGATTACTCTCAGGTGGATGAATTTGTGCACAGTTGAGAAATTTGAAACCTTGTTAATCTCAACACATCTTTAGCATTATAATTTCACCATAATTTAGATATATTTTAGTTGAATCTACAGACTTAGCTCAATTCACTATAAATAATGATTATGCAAATTAGCAAAATCAGTTTTTAGAAACTATTAACTAAATCGTATTTACATTTACTTTTGTTCAGAAAAAAATCTGACTTCACTTTTCAAGTAAATTCAATGTATTAACAGGGGTCAGTGACCCCATTTCATTGATGAATTCCAAGGCAAAAAACGGTACTGAGTTGTGTGTGTGGGGGGGAGAGTTGGAGGAAGCTTTGAAACCAGGTCTTGCTGGGATTTCAGACAGTGGCCACCAAGCTCACCCTGCCTGTTTGGGGTTAGAAATGCTATCCATAGTTGCCATGTCCCAGGACACAAGGCAACATGACCCCTCTGACTTCACTTGGGGAGAATAAGATGAAATGTCTAAATAAAAGTCCTCATCAGTAGTGTAATTTTCACTCTCTCTATTACTCCCGAAGTCAGGACTTCCCAAGACAAGCGGTATGACCCAGCTGTAATGCCTTGTTTGGCTAGTTATCCCAGCGATGCACCTCTCATCTTCTGAACAGCGCTAAATAGAAGAAAAGGAAAGTTTTAGAGCTCCTCCCATCCTTCCCCGCTACTTCTAGGTAGGAATGGGCCCGCCCTGTTAGTTCCCGCTAAACCTGGCTACCAGCCGGCCTGCACAACAGCGGTAAGCACAGCAGGCGACCGCCTTTCCTGAGGAAGCCGCCAAATCAAGCGAGGCGGCGACCACGCGGACCCTCCCCGGAAGGAGACCGGAACCTTTGAGTTGGAGTCCCCGGCGCAGAGTCCGGAGGGATGTTTCAGGTGTACCTCCGCTCGGTCTTCGGGCCGGAAGTGAAGAAGGTGGGGCATGTCTCAATTCTAGCAGAAATGAGTAGGCTCTGAGGGAGTAAGGAAGGGGAAGAGTGTCTTTGTGACACTGCTAGCGGCGTTGAGGGGTTGGGAGTGTGAAGAGGCTAAGGGACCCATATCGCTGCGACACCTCTGGCACTCTGAGGGACGCGAGTCAGTGTGGCACCGGTGCACGCTGAAGGAGCGGGTGGAATTGGGTGACCATGGGGATGTGGGCATCGGTGGACACTGTGTGGGACTTCCCTGTGGAGAAGCGAATCTTCGGGGCGGTGTTACTCTTTTCCTGGACCGTGTATCTTTGGGAGACCTTTCTAGCACAGCGGCAGGTAAGCATAGACGGCCCCCCTGACCCCAGCCCCTGGGCAGCCTTAGGTTAGCCTGTGCCATGACCCAAGTCCCTAGTGGTTCTCCCAGGCGTAGCACCAGTCTCTGTACTCCTTAACTCCCAGTGAGCTCCCTAAATTTTCCCAGTGCTGTGACTTTGAGGGGTTCTTGGGACGGCAGGAAGTTGTCTGCACCGTGTAATGGGACCCAAGCCTGTTTAGCGTCTCATGAAAGGAAAGCCGTCCTTGGTCAAGCTAGAGCCTGTCTGTGCCTGCATTACAGCGCCTTAGCTTGACCCCTTTATCTTTGGTACAAGCTGTCTAAATGGAGATGCTAAAATTTTAGAGTAACAGCTTGCCATGACATTGATATTGCCTTGGTCAACCACAGGATTAGGAAACTTTTTTTTTCTGAAAGTGTTTTGTAATCACTCTAAAGGCCCGCTCTCTTTTTCAAAATCCTCTTTAGTGCTTATGTGGTTTAGAGCCCAAAATGTATGTTTGTTTGTCCGGTTTTCATTAGCATGTCCCCTTTGTTTTTGTTTAAAATTTTGAGTAGTGCAGTGGAGAAGCTAACGGTTCCCCGGATATAACCATAATGAACAGTTTGAAGAAATCTGAACGTTTAAGTGAGATGGACTTTGTAACTGAGGGTTTTATTTTAGTCTCTCACTGCTGGTTGGCTTAATTTAACCCCATTCTCTGTCGTCCTTGAGAACCTTTCCCTTTAACTGCTGGACCTGTTTCTTGAGCATTGCAGCCTTTTTTCTTCTGCAGTTTTTTTTTAATTTACAGTGTGTGTGTGTGTGTATGTGCGCATGTACGTGCGTGTGCCTGTCTGTGTGTGTGTGGTGTATGTATGCACAAATTTATTTGCCAAGCAAGTGCTCTTCCACTGAGCTACATCGCCAGCCTTCATGAATCTCTTAACTGCAAGGTTTTTTATTGTTGGTTGTTGTTTTTGATGTTGGGTTTTTTTTGTTGTTTTTTTTTGTTTGTTTGTTTTTTTGGTTTTTCAAGACAGGGTTTCTCTGTGTAATAGTCTTGGCTGTCCTGGAACTCACTGAGATCTACCTGCCTCTGCCTCCTGAGTGCTGGGATTAAAGGTGTATGCCACCACCACCCAGTTTGTTTGTTTGTTTAAAAAAACCTGTCAGCATCAGTCTCCTCCTTTAGTATGTTCCAAGCGTTAAATTACTATAGCTAGGTACTCGAAGCTTCAGTAGTTTAGGCTTGCATAAGTACCCTTGCCTGAGGCAAACACACAGCATGCAGCATCCCCAGCAGGCTGAGATGTTGAGCCCTAACCTGACAGTTCACTACTACACCTAGGAACATCTTTGTGAGGTTATTCCTTAATGCCTTCAGGTGGCCTTGTTAGGTAGGTTTTTTGTTTTGTTTTTTGTTTTTGTTTTTGTTTTGTTAACATATGGTAGAAAAAGTGTTTGTTTTAAAACCATTGAAGAAGATCTGGTCTATTTTTGGTATCTGTTCCCTGTGTTATGTCCTGGGACTGGAATTACCTTTTAGAGTTTGACATGGTGAGAAAATTTGTTGTAAAGATTTGATAAGTTTCTGTCACTCCTCTGTGCCTTAATTTGACCTCTAGGACCAAATTTAATGATGAGCCATTATTATATCAAATGTAGATAATGTGTGTAATGGTGTAGTGAGCATTCTTGCTTCTCGTTTATCATGCATTGTTTTCTATGTTGTAAGACTTCCATCATACTCAGAATGAGTGGTCCCCTCATTCTGATGCTGCAAGTTTGGTTCACACCGGCAAACTGAAAGTGTGACTACAACCCAGATGGCCATTCCACGTAGTCACCTGGCCTCGGATTTTTTTTTTTTCTGCTCCTACTCTCCTGTGACACTTGTTTCAGTAGTCAGGGTCCCTGACTGAATGTGGTCTGCACGTGTCTGTAACTAATTTTACAAGCTTACCTGACAAACTGGTGCTGCAGAACCTTCATTATTTGACCACAAATTACTATTGTTAATAAAAAATATTCATTAAAGTCTTTATATTCATTAAAATATTTCAGAGAAGGATATACAAAACAACAACTCATGTACCACCAGAGCTAGAACAGATCATGGACTCAGACACGTTTGAGAAGTCTCGACTGTATCAACTGGATAAAAGTACCTTCAGCTTCTGGTCCGGGCTCTATTCAGTAGTGGAAAGCACCGTGAGTAATTTATTTCTTGGAGACACAGCTCTCAGGTTGTTCTGTACTTGGTAATACTTGGTTTTGTTTTTGCATTTTTGTGATACAGAGGTTATAATGCCTGTAAATCCTAGAATGCCTTCTTAAAATGTTTATATGTATTTACTTTGACACTGTCTTAGTGTCCTGTTGCTGTGGAGAGATACCTTGACCACAGCAGCTCTATTTTGTTTTTCAAAAAGGATGGGTTTCTCTGTGTTGCCCTGGCTGGAACTTGCTCTGTAGATCAGGCTAGCTTCGAACTCACAGAGATCCTTCTGCATCTGCCTCCCGAGTGCTGGGATTAAAAGTGTGTGCCACCCCACCTGGCAACTACAGCAGCTCCTATAAAAGAAGGCATTTAACTGGGCCTTGCTTAAAGTTCCGGAGGTTAATTCATTGTCATCATGGCAAGAAGCATGGTGGCATGTAGCATGGTACTGGAGAAGTAGCTGAGAGTTCTTCATCCAGATCCACAGGCGGCAGGAAGAGAAAATGACACTGGGCCTGACTTGGGCGTTTAAAACCTCAGAGCCTACCCTGAGTGACCCACTTCCTCCAGCAAGGTTATACCCCCTAATTCTTCTTAAGCAGCCCTACTCTGCGATGATTAAGCATTCAGATATACGGGTCTCTCAGGGCCGTTCCTAGGAGTCAAACCTAGAACCTTGAGCGGTTTACCCCAAGCCATACCCCTGCTGTTGCCTTAATGATAGTAATGGATGTGGTGTGAGAGAGGAGGCGCTTCAATTGCTTTGTCGGTTGAAAACAGGATATGGTAACTGTCACCTGAAGGCCAGATATGAAAAGAACCTTGTATTGTATGTGTCCTTTAACAATCCGTACAGGTCTACTGCTACCACTGCCGCCTCCTCCGTCTCCTTTTGATTTGTTTGTTTGTTTGTTTGTTTGTTTGTTTGAAGCAGGTTTTCTCTGTATAATAGTCCTGGCTGTCATAGAACTCACTTTGTAGACCAGGCTGGCCTCAGACTCAGAGATCTGCCTGCCTCTGCCTCCTGAGTACTGAGATTAAAGGCGTGCACAACCACCACCAGGCTCTTCTTTCTCTTCCTCCTTTTCCTGCTTTTGCTGAAGATTGAACTAAAAGTCTTTTATAAGCTAAGCTTCTTTGAAGTCCTTTGACTTTATCCCCACATGACCCTGATAAAGTGACAGGAAAAGCATTTTCAGTTTTTCTGTGATTGTCACTAGTAAGTAGTTGCTGGAAAGATGGCAGTAATTTGGTAGTACTGGTGATCATGAGAATGGCGTGTGTTGTGATAGAAGGTAGGGTAATACCATCAGTGCTGTGACTTTACAGTGTGCTGAGGCTCACCTCTAAACAGTACTGACGGACTAAAGCTCGAAGCAGTACTACTTATGATTTTCATTTCATAGAGTTTTTATGTCTATTATTTGATGTTTATAAAGTAGAGGGATGGGGGTGGAGAGATGGCTCAGAGGTTAAGAGCGTTGCCTGCTCTTCCAAAGGTCCTGAGNGCATATACACAGACAGAATATTGTATACATAATAAATAAATAAATATAAAAAAATAAAGTAGAGGGATAGTCATTTTCCCCCTTTCTGGAAAGAAATGAAGGCTCAGAGAAATTAAATGGCTCATTTAATGGCTAAGTGGGAGAACTGGGTTTGCAGCTTTGCTCTTCTGAGTCTTTAAATTACTCTGAAGAAAGTGTTCTTCCAACTGTGAACCCCAGTGTGAGTGTGGTGGGATTAAGTTCTGGAAAATTAAGAGCTGCATTTACCACTGGACAAAAACTCCTTACTTTGTAGTGACCAAAATTAAAAGATTTGTATGTTTTGAACACAAAGAAAACATTGTTTACCCTCCCTCACACACACATACACATACACTGTTTGCAGAGGTTCTTTGTATTTGAGAAAAACTAAGCAAACCCTGTATAAACCAATCTTGGGGGCTACTTTTCACCTAACTGTGACAAAGCATCCCAGAGTATCGGAGATAGACTTCACTTGGTCTCTCACTGATATCCTTAAGAGCCCTTCCTAGAATGGAGTGGCTAGCACTGTGGCGCTATATCCTCTAATCCTAGCTTCTTAAGAGTTGTGGCAGAAGGATTGCTTGAGTCTGAGAGATGGAGACTGCCCTGGGCAATACAGCAAGACTATAGTAAAACACCATCAAGAACTGTTAGGGTTGGAATGGAGAAGACCGGAGTAGAAAAGCTCAGGTTGTGTGTGGTGTCCGCAGCCCATTCGCCTGTGTGCGTGAGCACATGTAGAGGTCAGAGGCTGACGCTGAGTGTCTTCCGCAACCTCTTCTCTCTCTGATTGCTTGAGACAAGCTCCCTAACTGAACCTATAGATAACTAATTGGGCATCCTAGATGGCTAGAGAGTTCCACGGATTCTTCTACTTCCCTCCCTAGCAGTGGGATTATAGGTTTGAGCCCCATGCCTGGATTTTCATGTGGGTGCTGGGATTCCAAAGTCAGGTCCTCACTAAGCCATCTTCTCTTCTCAGCACTTTCGGTTTGGTTTGGTTTGGTTTGGTTTTGGTTGGGGGGTGAGGAGGGGTTGGGGTGGTCTCACTATGTAGCCTGGCCATCCTAGAATTTGGTATGTAGACCATGCTGGCCTTGAATCTCTTAGCCTATTAAATGTTGGGATTACAAGAAGTTACCCACTAAACTCAGCTAAGCTCAATTTTTTTGCTTCTTTAGGTTCTACATATTTCTACATGAACATTTCCATTTTTGTTTTGGTTTTTGAGACAGAGTTTCTCTGTGTAGTCCCAGGTGTGCTGGAACTCACTCTGTAGACCAGGCTGGCCTTGAACTCACAGAGATCACTTTCCTCCCAAGTGCTGGGATTAAAAGCTGCCACTACAGCCTAGCTGCATTTTCATCTCTTTAAGCCTCATTTTCTCCTGAAAAGTAACAAGTAAGAGTTGGAGATGCGGCTCAGTGGTTAAGTGCATGTTCTGCTCCTCCAGAAGAACCAAGTTTGATTCCCAGTTCCCACACTGGGAGGCTCACAGCTGCCCAAAACTCCAGCTGCAGGGAATCCAGGGACCTCTTTTGGCCTCCATGGGCACTTGGAATCGTATGCACATAATCCTAACACACACACCCCTAACACACACAGAGGAAATAAATCTTTGAAAACATAAAATAAAATGAGAGGTGGATAGTCACTAGACCTTTGTAAGGCTTGTGGCCTGGACTGAGTAGGCAAGGTAATATAAATGAATCACTTCATTCAGAGCTCAACATGTAATAAGCACTTTGCCACTGGATTGCTTTGGGCATTACTTTAACCTCTCTGTGTTCCAGTTACATTCCTGCCATGTCTGCTTTTAAGACTATTGAAATAATATATGTCAGAGTACTGGAGTTGTATCTGTTGTGCTTATTGATTCTTTTCCTAGGACTCCCAGGAGTGTACTCGGAGGATTATTAGCATGGAGAAAGTTTATAGCTCACCATACCTGTTTTTCAGTCCCCAAAGTAAACTAAACAAGGTTTGGAGCAGCGCTGTCCAAGTGTGTTCATGAATCATTCAAAGGCATGTTAAAATACCCCAGTGTTTATTTAAAAGCTGGAGGTTTGGTAGTAGCTATTTTCACCTTCTATCAAAGCAGTGTAAGTCCTTGATTCTACAGTCATTGCTAGTATTGGGAGGAAGATTAAGGGAGTGTCATCCTAGGTCAGTCAACAACTGTAGCATGTGACAGATAGTGCTGCCAGAACGTATCTTTTAGGAACAAGTTTCTTTTGGCCATGATGGAGTTAATTGTAGCAAAGTATTAATGCGTGCACCTGGAGTTCACAGTCGGATTATTTAAACAATCACCTGTAAATGGGTGTCTGCCAGATTCACCTGCAGACTGTTGGGTCCCAGCCCAGCCTCTTTGGGCTGTGGCCCAAGACTGCATTCCTGACTAACCTCAGGCACTCTTCAGAAGCTGTACTTGAGACCTGTGCAAATCAGTGGAGCTGGTAACGCTCTAAATGACAGCCAGGTGTGGGAATGCGCACCTGTAATCACAGCACGGGGAGACTGAGACAGGAGGATCATAATGAGTTCAAGGTCAGCCAAGGCTACATAGTGAGTTCTAGCTGTACCTTGACTGTCTCAGAAACAAAACAAATGTAAAGGATGGGTAGTATGCGGTGTGTCTGCCTTTGTAGAGAGATAAGAACACAGTGCTGTGGACGGAAGTGTAGTGTGGGGGCTTAGAGAGCAGCTGCTAATACCAATAAAGCTAACGGTCACTATGGAGAGAGCTTCGAAAATACAATTCTGGCCAGACGTGGTGTGCACACCTTTATCCCAGCACTTGGAAGGCAGAAGCAGGCAGCCTGGTCTGTGTGGTGAGTTCTAGGACAGCCAGGGCTGCACAGTGAGACCCTGTCTCATAACAAAAAACAAGTTGTGATTGAGTGCAATCTGGTATCCTTTATATATACACTTAAAAGTAGAGAATCTCTGCATTTTATCAATGTATATAAAAATGGAAAATAGCTTGGAAGAATATTCATAAAATATTATTATTCCCAAGCCCTTCAAGCTGGCTTGTAGATACAGCTTAGAGTTATAGACCTAAAGCCCTGTGTTCCATCTCCAGCAAAAAAACAAACCCACAAGACAAAACCTGAATGAGGAGACATATTTGAATTCATAGCTATGAGCGTGGTTGATTCTTGATCTTGTGTTTCTGAGTTCCTATCTGGAGAAAAACACATTGGTTCTTGACAAAGTGAGCTCTGCAGCCTCATTGTTACTAGGACCTATTGTGGTAATTGGAGTTTCTTTATAAGGTGGTGCCAGTGATCAAATCCAGGGCTTTATACATGCAAGCACTCTACCAGTACACAACATCGCTAGCTCCAGAAGTTCACTGACTCCCTTTCTTCCTTCCCCCTTCCCTCCTCTTTCTCTTCCCCCTTCCCTCCCTCTCTTCCTTCCCCCTTCCCTCCTCTTTCTTCCTTCTCCATTCCCTCCCTCTTTTCCTTCCCTCCCTCCCTTTCATTTCTTCCTTCCTTCCCTACAAGTGGAGGTTGCACCAGGGCCTCCTGCAGGCTAAGCAGTCACTTCACTTCTAAGCTGTATATCTAGCACCCCCTTGCTGGCTCCCCAGCCCCCCAGGCAGGTCTCACTGTTTCTTGGGCTGGTCTTTAACTCACTCTATAGCCCAGGCAAGTTTTGAACTTGTAATCCTGCCTTAGCCTCCTGGGTAGATGGGATTACAGACTGCTAATCACACATTGTTTTCATGATTTGAGCTGCTTCCTGGTTTCTGAAGTTCTGGTAATTTGGTGATTGTCCATTTACTTATTTGCCCAAGACAGAGTGATAAGGGCCTTCTCCTGAGGCCCTGACTCCTGCCTCAGGACTCATCTTTTCCTACACAGGGAAGGCCTGCATATCCTATTCTGCCCCACAGTCTGCTACGGGGCTGGGACTCTGTATCGTACTGTTTCTTTAGCAGCTGTGTAGGAGGCAGGGGGCTCATTCAAAACCAACCTGGGCAACATAACAAGATGCTGTCTGAAACATCTGCAAGCTAATACTCTTTTCCTGACTGACAAAGACAGTTTCCTTTCCTGGAAAAGATAGTTAAAGCCAGATTGCCTGGTTCATGTGCCATCGGTTGCTCCTTACCTGTGGGATTTCAGTTTTGTAAGCTTAGTTTGACTGATATGTTTTGGTTTTAGTCTCTTGACAAAAGTTTTTAATTTTTATAAGCTATTATGGTTAACACATATGATTCTCATTTCTAGGGTACACTGATGTTTTTGATACATTGTAATATTGTTCAGGATAACTAGCATATCTGTCACCATAAACAATAGTCGTGTGTGTGTATGTGTGTGTGTGTGATATAAACATTGAAACCTTCTCTTCTACCTGCTTTCAAATTCAACTATACAGAAACTAGAATCTGTTCCCACTGTAACCTTGTACTGTTAATGAATTCCTCCTCAGCCTCACTCCTGGTTTTTATTTTTAATTGTCACATAATAATTATACACATTTATAGAGTACAGTGTAATTTAGAAAATTTATGCCATGTATGACAATCAGATCAGTGTAATTAGAATTCCCATTTCCTTAAATATATCTATGCCAGAAACCTTTGGATTTGTGGTTCTTGTGAAACACTTCATAAATTGTTGTAGGCTCAAGTTACTGATTTTCCATAGATGTCTGAATTAACCTCTACTGACTGTTTTGATATCAGTTATCTAGCGTGTTTCTAAATCCATTCCTCCCATCCCCTTCCAGGCTCTAGTGACTACTATTTTATTTTCCCCTAGAAGGCTGATTTTTAAAATCTTTAAAAAACTATTTATTTGTTGTTGGTGGTGTGTGTATATGTGTACATGATTGGAGGTCATACATGTGCGCCACGGTGTGCATATGGAGGTGAGAACCACTTTTGGAAGTCAATTCTCTTTCATCTTTTTTTATTGTTTATTTATTATGTATGCAATATGTCTGTGGGCCAGAAGAGGGCACCAGACCTCATTACAGATGGTTGTGAGACACCATGTGGTTGCCGGGAATTGAACTCAGGACCTTTGGAAGAGCAGGGAATGCTCTTAACCGTTGAGCCATCTCTCTGGCCCCCTCTCTTTCATTTTTTATACTGATTCCGGGGAAGGTCATCAGACTATGTGGCAAGCGTCTTTACCTGCTCAGCAACCTCTTTGGCCCTAGATTATTATATTTTTTAAACTTCCAAAAGTGAGTGAGATTCCTGGACTTGCCTTTTAAACAGGCTTTTCGAAATGTAATTCACGCTGGGCAGCAGTGGCGCATACATTTAATCCCAGCACTCAAGAAGGAAAGGTAGGGGGCTGGAGAGATGGCTCAGGGTTAAGAGCAATACCTGCTCTTCCAGAGGTCCTGAGTTCAATTCCCGGCAACCACATGGTGGCTCACAACCATCTGTAAT
>LOEQ01001145.1:531010-544728 GCA_001685075.1 Bramus lutescens | reverse complement strand
TGTTGTTATTTCGGGGTATTAGCTAGCCGTGCGGGAGCCGGGCGGGACAAAAAGCAGGGCCCGCTCCCCCTCCCCTCATTACTACACTTGCTGATTTTTAAATTTTTTTTTCTTGTGCTCAGATCATTCAGTCTTTGGTATTCCTTCTGTTGGCCACACTCTACAGTGCACTGACTGGCTTGCCGTGGAGTCTCTATAATACTTTTGTGATAGAAGAAAAACATGGCTTCAATCACCAGGTATAATAGAAATTATCAGGGTTTTTAATATGAAGATTTTTATATGCATTGGTCCTATGGTGGCAGTAATTTAGGTGTAGTGTACTATTTAGAGCATGAATCAACTGAGGAAAAAGAAACCACAGATGTGGTAAAGACTTTAGTTTAAGGTCTTGATAGAGGGCTAGAGAGATGGCTCAGTGGTTAAGAGCACTGGCTGCTCTTCCAGAGGTCCTGAGTTCAATTCCCATCAACCACATGGTGGCTCACAACCATCTGTAATGAGATCTGGTGCCCTCTTCTGGTGTGTGTGTGTGTGTGTTTGTATATATATGTAATAAAATAACGAAATTTAAAAAAAAGAAAGAAAAGGTCTTGGTAGAAACTGAACACAAATGTTTAGTGCTTTTCAGCTAATATTAATTACATTATTTTAAACTATGAAATTCAAGAGTTTTGCTTATTCTCCTAGCTGTCCCAGTGTCCTCTAATACATGCTGACCTTAATATTGCTTTACTGAGGTGCTTTGTGTCCTCTTAGAAATAATTAAAAAGCAAACTGATTCTTCAATTAATAGTGGCAATATTTTCTTTTTTTCAGACTTTGGAGTTTTTTATGAAAGACACAATCAAAAAATTTACTGTGACTCAGTGTATTTTATTGCCTGTGTCATCTCTTCTGCTTTACATTATTAAAATTGGAGGTGATTACTTTTTTATTTATGCCTGGCTGTTCACATTAGTTGTTTCTCTGGTAAGTAAACTTTTTATTTATTTGTTTGAGAATTTCCTATATGAGTTGTCTCAGGGTTTCTATTGCTGTGAAGAGACATGACCATGGCAACTCTTATAAAGGAAAACATTTAATTAGGTGAGTTACAGTAGTTCAGAGGTTTAGTTCATTATCATCATGATGTGCAGGCAGACATGATTTTACATCTGAGAGTTTTACATCTTGATATGCAGGCAACAGGAAGTGGTCTGGCACACTGGGCTTGGCTTGAGCATATATGAGACTTCAAAGCCCACCCCCACAGTGGCACACTTCCTTGAGCAAGGCCAATACCTACTCCAACAAAGCCACACCTCCTAATAATGCCACTCTCTAGGAGCTTGTGGGGGCCAGTTACATTCAAACTACCACAGTGTACTGTATTTACATTGTTCCCCCCTCCCTCTCCTCCAATTCTTATGTCCCTCTGACTCCTTCTCAAACTCATGGACTCTTATTCTTTAATTATTTCATTTTCTTCTGCAAAAATTCCTTGAGATTACTAAAACTAGATTTAGTTTTTATTGTCGTGTAAGTAGTTCCTAAGAAAAGGTTACAGTGTAACCAACTGCTCATATACATATTCCTCTCAGTTCCTGCTTTGGGGTATAAAGATAGGAGAACTGATCGAGCATAGATTTTCTTCTCTTTTTGCTGACTCTTATATTTGCTGAGGAAATCCAGAAGTGCCATGTGCCATTTTAAGCAAAGTAAATAAGAGAGTGTATTATAGCTGCCTTATAGTGCCAGGAATCCCAAGAAAGGCCTATTGATTGGCCCCAGCGCTCTTAGTCAGGGTGAGTAGCATTGTTTTTATAAAGTTAACTTGACTTGCTTATTGTTCTATCACACTGTTCCTTTGATTTAATTTACTAAATAGACATGGCCCAAGGTTTTGGTTGGATGAACGATGATTGTATCAAATAATTGAAGTTTTTAATAATGGGCAATTTTTCTGACTTACTTTCCAGGTTCTGGTCACAATTTATGCAGATTATATTGCCCCTTTGTTTGACAAATTCACACCTCTTCCTGAGGGAAAGCTAAAACAAGAGATTGAAGTGATGGCGAAGAGTATTGACTTCCCTCTGACAAAGGTGTATGTTGTTGAAGGTAAGGCGCCCTGACGTGAGAAGGTTTATCGGGTGGTTTGTTTTGAGCATTTTAGTCTTAAATCAGCCTTTATTGTTTGTTTTCAATTTGTTACTTAAAAAATAGGATAAGATTTTACATTTGGCTTTTTAGGATTTATAGGAACTGAACAAGAGAGGCACTCAGCAGTTAAGAGCCCTGGATGTTCTTCCAGAGGGGCCAAGTTTGGTTTCCAGTACCTACACAGTGGCTCACAACTGCCTACAACATAAATTTTAAAAAATGAAATAAAAATAAGGAAAAAGGCTTATAAGAACTTGTGACATTTTCCAGGGTAGAAACTGGTAGCCTGATGCCAAATCCTGTTCCTGCACCAGCTCTGTTTGGTCAGCTGTACAGTACTGTTCTTAGTCTTTGGCCAAAGCCTTCCTTCTGTCTCGTACTGTGTTATGTAGTAGACCAGTCTTTCACCCCACTGTTTGCCTGGCTCCTTTGGGTAACTGAGTTGAACTCTTGGATGATCAACCATGTAGCTCTAGTTTAGGGGCTTTAAAACAAAACCAATGTTCTTGATTTTGTTTCCCCTGGCAGAACATCAGTGCGCCAGAGGACTCTGCCTGAGGTACCGTCAGGCCCCTCGCTTCAGTTAACAGCTTTTCTGATTGCCTTGGAGTTAAACCACCTGTGAGCTTCCATAAGCCTGCTTACATTTCACTGGGTGGTGGTGGCCACGCGTGGCTTTAATCCTCTGCGTTCCAGGCTAGCCCAGTCTACAGAGTGAGCTCCAGGACAGCTAGGGCTACACAGAGAAACCAAAGGGGAGGAAAAATGACTGCTTACATTTCTAGGAGGCCTACAAAGTTTAGAGGAAAGCTATTGTATGTGTCAGAATCTATAAATTAAAATCTGTCTAAAGTAAATATAGCTGATGCCTCAGCAGCTTACTATCCATGGGATCTTGAACAAATCACTCCCTCTCTCTAGCTTCAGCCGTGCTTCCTCTGCACTGTAGTTCTCTGAAAACTCAGTCTATTTGCTATTCAGAGCTTTGTGGTCTACATTGTCTCCTTCAGTTCTGCATGGCAGAAGTAGCCGCAGACAGGGCACGTGAACCTGCCTTGTTCCAGTGAGACTACATGCAAACAAGCAGCACCTGCATTTGGTCTGAAGCCATAGTTTTCTGGTGCTTATTATAAACTAAAACATCACCAATGCGAAGCAATTGCAAAGTGAAGGGGGAACAAAGGTGGTTGTAACTAGCATGAGCAGCGGCCTCTGCCAATCAGAGGAAAGAGTTTGGTTTTTTGTTGATGATTGAGACAGCCCATGTAGCCCAAGCCAACTTCAGAATTACTGTACATGTGCACACATATGTGCAACTATACACACAAACATACATTTTTTAAAAAGTAGAAGGGATTGGAGAGGTGGCTTAGCAGTTAAGAGCACTTGTTGCTCTACCACAGAATCCAAATTCAATTCCCAGCACCTACATGGTGACTCCCAACTATCCATGACTCCAGTTCCAAGGGTTCTAACACCCTCTTCTTGCCTCTTAGGCACCAGGCACACATAGGGTGCACACCCATACATATAAAATAAAAATAAATCTAAAAACAGATTTAAATAAGATTTTGGTTTGTTTTGTTCTAAAGTAGAGCCATAACATCTGTCACTGGCAGCTGTGAATGAATTCTTGACAGCTTTGCTTCCCTATGTGATTCTCTTGGCTATTCAGAATTCCCGGGGCTGCATCTCACCCACTAAGCTGGTGCATGGGGCTAGCTGCCGGAATTGCTGAGGAAGCAAATACCTGACTTTTAGGTTTCACAAATGAGAAGCAGACTCACAGAAAACCTTCACTGTGCGAAATTCCCTGAACTCTGAAAGAAGATTCCAGTAATAAATGGAAAAAAGCACAGATAAAATATAAACATCTATAGACTGGAGAGGTAGCTCAGCAGATAAGAGCACTTGCTCTTCTGGAGTCCCTGAGTTTGGATCCCAGCACCCTTATTGGGTGTAACTCTAGCTCCAGGGGATCCTTTGCCCAGTTTTGGCCTCTGCAGGCACTTATACACACACACGCACGCACGCACGCACGCACGCACGCTTTTTTTTAATCTTAACAAATAAGAGAGGTGGCCCAGTGAGTAAAGGACTTACTGTCAAGCCCGAGGACTGAACTGATTCCCTAGAACCCATTTGGTAGAGAAAATGAAGTTTCTGAACTCCACACATGAGCCGTGGTACAAATATAAATACACAAAAAAAGTAAATTAGCAGGGAGCTGGAGAGTTGGGTCAGCATTTCAGTGTTTGCTTTGAAATCATGAGAAGCAGAGTTTGATCCAAGTGCCCCTCTAGCAAGTCAGAAGATCTACAAACACCTGTGTCTGCAGCTCTGGTTCTGATACCCTCAGTTGGTCTCCGAACCCCCCCCACCACACACACACACACACATTAATAAATTAAAATTTAAAATTCCTTAAAGAATTCAAGCATAGTCGAGATCTGTCCAGGGCTTCTGTAGCTAGAAACCCTCATATGGTAATTGGGTTGGTGTTTTTTTGTTTGTTTTTGTTTTTGTTTTTTTTTTTCTGTCTTGTTTTTTGAGACAGGGTTTCTTTGTCGTTTTGGACCCTGTCCTGGAACTCACTTTGCACACCAGATTGGCCTTGACCTCACAGAGATCCGCCTGCCTCACCTCTTGAGTGCTGGGATTAAGGGCTTTCACCACCACACCTGGTGGTAATTGGTTTTGCTTTGCACACGTGACTAGTTCCCAGGGCTGTGGGAAGGGACTGCAGGACAGCTAGCAGAACATGTGAAAGCCCTGATCATCCCAGGTAATAATTTATAAATGAGTGTGGGCTGGACGTGTTCATGTTCATAGGAGCTGGCTGCATCGAGAAGCAGGCAGAGCCATCTAGCCTAAAAAGTGATCCTAAAGGAAATTGCTTAAAGTGAGATTCCAGAGATCTTAGATGGGAATTTTGAAGTTTTGTCCGTATGTTCATGATTCAGGCTGAGGCAGAAGTCGAAGGAGGCTGAAACAATACCAGAGTTTTTTGTTTGTTTGTTTTTAAGGACTGTCTTGAAGAGAAATCTTGCATTTAAATGTAGGGGAAACTAAGGTGGCCTTGTTGGGCAAAAAAAAAATCACAACTTGTAAATTTCTTTCAAAAAAATTTATGGGTTTTGTTTTTTAGATTTATTTATTTTTATTTTATGTGTATGAATGTTTTGTTTGAATGAATGTTTGTTTACCACATGTGTGCCTGGTGCCAATGGAACTCAGAAGAGGGCAGCATTGGATCCCTGTATCCATTGGAGCTCGAGTTATAGGTGGCTGTGAGTTACCCTGTGGGTACTGAGAGTTGGCCCTTGGTCCTCTGCAAGAAGACATGCTCCAGGCTATGGTGGCGCACGCCTTTAATCTCATCCCTTGGGAGGCAGAGGCGGGCAGATCTTTGTGAGTTCGAGGCCAGCCTGGTCTACAAGAGCTAGTTCCAGGACAAGCTTCAGAGCTACAGAGAAACCCTGTCTCGAAAAAAGCAAAAAACAAACAAACAAGCAAAAAAACCCACATGCTCCTAACCTCTGAGCTATCTCTTCAGCCCTATGAATTTCCTTAATAAAAATGCATTTATTTTAAATAATTGTGTTATTATAAACTCTTTAGGTTGGAAACGTCAGCATATATTTTTGGCATAGAATTTAGTGTTTTCTATAGAGGGAATGAAAATTAAATTTAGCAATTAAAAAAAATCTGTAGACTTAGGTATAGACATGTCACACAGGTGGCTGCTTATACAATCCTGGGGTTTCAGGGAGAAGCTGGTCCTCGGAACATAGGTTTGGAAGTCCCTGGCACGTGTCTGGTGTGCCAAAGATGCAGGCAACACCAGGTTCAAAATTGGGAGGGAGGAACGGAAAGCAGTGAGGCTAAGTGTTCAGGAGGGTGTGTTCATCTGTGTCCAGTGCTGCCCAGAATCCAGTGGACAGCAAAGTGTGAAGACACAGGTGCGGTACATTTCATTCACACGGAATTTTTATTCTTATGCATTGCTTCGCTATTTTGCTGGTATTATTTAATCAAGTCAGTAAACAAGCATTATTAAATATAAACTACTTGCCAAGCACAAAAAAGTTTACAGAATAGTACAGAAACTCCTAAACTTTAATTATATATGGATTCCCTGGGAAGCTTGTTAAAGACAGCTTCCTGACCTCCACCCTAGAGACTCTGACTTGGTAGGTGTTCCCAGTGTCTGTGAGTTTGATGTGGCTCTTCCTTGGACCATAACTGAAGAAGCCTGGACCAGTGGGAACTATTGAGACCTCAGTTTTATTTGTCTGTATATGACCTGACCACCACATCAATAGCTTTAGATGGAATCTAAAGTTTCAAACTAATTGCGTTACAAGATGAGGGCCGGGGATATGACTTGGTAGATGCTTGACTAGCAAGCATGAAGCCCTAGGCTCCTTCCTCATTAAAAAAAGAAAAGAAATATGAGGGGCTAGAGAGAAGGCTAGGCAGTTAAAGGTTTCTGTTCTTGAAGTGGAACTGAGTTTGATTCTCAGAACCTACGATGGGTGGCCCACAACTGTAACTCCAGCTCCAAGGGATCCAATGCCTTCTTCTGGCCTTGCAGGCACCCATACCATACACATACGTACACACACACACACTTAAAAAGAAAATAGTATGAGAATGATAACAACATTTGCCACAGTACTGACAAAATAGGACCATATGTTTGTCTCTTAACTTCCAGGTAACTACCCAAAAATGATATTACAATACAATAAATAATAATAACCACTACTTATCAAGGCTTTACTATATTCTAAACATACTGCCAAGTGTATTAAGTAGATGCATGGCCAGGAGAGTGATTCAGTTGGTAGAATGCTTGCCTAGCATGCGCAAGGCCCAGGATTTTATGCCCAGCACCACATAAACCTTATGTTGTGCCCACACCCTTAAACCCAGCACTTGAAGGTAGAAGCACAAGGATCAAAAGTTCAACATCATAGCACTGGTGAACAGTCTTGGATACATAAGGCCCCAGTAAATACTTTAAATTATGTATATATGCGTGTGTCTGGTTATGGGAGATCAGAACTAGTACCAGAATTCCTTGAGCTGGAGTTACATGTGGTTGTGAGCCACCTGCTATGGTGCCAGGAACTGAATTTAGGTCCTCTGCAAGAACAGAAAGTGCTTTGAAATAAGTCATCTCCCTAGCCCCCTCCACCATGACTTCTCTTGGCCTCTGCCAGTCCATGCACACAGGTGGCATCCCTAAACAAACACACACATGTCTAAATAAAAATAAATCTTTTTTAAAGATAGAAATGATGGGATGGAGAGGTGACTCAGCAGTTAAGAACACTGACTGACTGCTCTTCCAGAGGTCCATGGCTCAATTCCTAGCACCCAGATAGCAGCTCACAACTGTCTAACTTCAGTTGCAGGGGATTGATACCCTCACTCAGACACATGCAGACAAAACACCAATGTACACAAAATGAAAATAAATAATTAAAAAATAGAAATGAATAGATGCAAAATTCACATTTTCTTTAAGAAACTTAGTTTTCAAGAGAAATAATTATTTTGTCATTTTTTCATTTAAATACATATATATAAATAATAGTAGTATTTAGTGTTGGTCAAGGTATGTTGTTATAATATCTAATGAGGCACATTTTAGCCTTGCTTCATAGACAGGAAACTAGAGCTTTTAAACAGTTTCTAGATTTTCACAACTTGTACACACCAAAGCCAGGATTTGAGCTCAGAGTGCTCTTAGCCACTTTATTCAAATTACTACATAATGAAGAACATTTGGAAATTGCAGAAGTTCATGAAGAAGAAAGTGGTATCAACCACAGTTCGGGTACTCTCAGCCTCTGTTGAAAGTTTAGGTGTGTTTCCGTCCAGTCTCCCAGAGGCTTTTCTTATAATAGATGTCTGCTTTCTAAAAAGCCCTGAAACAGAGACAAACGACACCCATACTTCTGGGTCCCCATGAACTGCACTTCCTTACTGTGGTGTTTTTTTCTCATAGCCTTGGGTTTATGCCTTCCTGTCTACATGCAGTTTTTGATGATATGGTAACCTTACATATGTGTGGCATTTTGTATTCTTCACGATACTTCAGTGAGCTTTTCTCTTGCTAAATTCCATGCAGCTTTACAAGTTAATCATTTTAATTAGGTGTTTAGGCTGTGTGTACTATGGCTGCAAGCCAGTAGTGTAAGTGGGCCGGGGCGACAGTCACCCCACTGCTGCTAATGAGTTCTGTTAATGCAGTTCTTCTCCAGGTATTAAACAGCTTGGAAATGTTAACACCCTTCCCATTAGGTGCCGAAGGACCCAGATGGTTTAACTCTGTTCCGTGCTTTGGACTGTCTTTCCTTAGGGTCTAAGCGCTCTTCCCACAGCAATGCTTACTTTTATGGCTTCTTCAAGAACAAGAGAATAGTTTTGTTTGACACTCTACTAGAAGAATACTCTGTACAAAACAAAGACAACCAGGAGGAGCCTGGCACGGAGCCCCGCAATGAAGGCGAAGGGGACAGTGAAGAAATAAGAGCTAAATTGAAAGTGAGTTCTTTTGTCCTCAGACTCTGACTCAGTTCTTCCACAGTTTCTTTGACAGCTCATAAAACACAGTTTCTGTCTACAAGTGAAGGTCACAGGACCACAAATAGAGATGCTATGGATCCTTAAAGTTCTGCTCTTTGGGGAAATGATTACCTTTAGCACATGCTAAACTACCTTGCAAGCTTGCACACGATGTACATAATAGTGAAAGTTATTTTTTTAATATTTATTTATTATGTATACAATATTCCATCTGTGTGTATGCCTGCAGGCCAGAAGAAGGCACCAGACCTCATTACAGATGTGGTTGCCGGGAATTGAACTCAGCACCTTTGGAAGAGCACGCAATGCTCTTAACCACTGAGCCACCTCTCCAGCCGAAAGTTCTTATTTTTTGAAAATCATGTGTGAGTTCTAAGCCAGCCTGGTCTACAGAGAGTTCCAGGGCAGTCTCCAAAGCTACAGAGAAACCCTGTCTCAAAATTAAACATGTAATAGCTTTATGTGTGTGTGTGTGTGTGTGTGTGTGTGTGTGTGTGTGTGTACATGTACATGTGCACGCTGTGTGCACACTGTGCAAACATGGAAGTCAGAAGGACAAGTTGTAGGAGTTGTCTCCTGCTACTGTAGGCCCTGGGAATTGAAATCAGCTAGTCAGGATTGGTGACAATTATGGGGTATCTACAGAGAAGACTACTTGGACACAGGTTTAACCCAATAAATGTCTTTGTTAACTGGCCAGCAACTAAACTGGGTGTAATTAGTGTAGCCCCATTGTAGTCCCAAGCCTTTCTTAGGGTGAACTTTTTTTTAAAGATTTATTTATTATGCATGCAGTGTTCTGTGTGCATGTACACCTGCAGGCCAGAAGGGGGCACCAGATCTCGTTATAGATGGTTGTGGTTGCTGAGAATTGAACTCAGGACCTCCGGAAGAGCAGCCAATGCTCTTAACCTTTGAGCCATCTCTCTAGCCCCTTTAGGATAAACTTTTAAGCACAAAACTCATGCCTTGAGTTGACATGCTCTAACTAACAAACACAGTCAGCCAGAAATAAGCAAGACTACAGAAGCTAAAAAGGAAAGTTAGTACATTCAGAGACTCTCCCAGAACTATGGATTTTGGTGGATTAGGTCTTTGTTTTCATTTTGACTGGTGGTGCTTCCTACATGCTGAGTTTTATGGCCTGAATGGTACTTCCATCATGGAGTCAGTTGTACTAAGGTCTGAGGGTCTGTTGAGCGTCACCTTTATCTGATGAGCCATCTCTTTTACCCATATTCCTTTTATGTTTATGATCAAAGAATTTCTGCAGGCAAAATAAGATGAACATTTACTTTTTGGTGTAATTGAGACGTAGCAGTTACTAGGCTTTACTTTGGCAGTGGACAGAGTTGACCTAGTCTGTCATTTAGTCACTGAGGCTCCTTGGGTGCATTATATAATTGAATCAGCTTTTTTGTTTTTAAGATTTATTCATGAAATATGTGCTCTGTACTGATCTGCTTTGCTTGGCATTAAATACAAAAGTAGTCTGGGTTGATAGTTCACGCCTTTAATCCCAACACCCAGGAGGCAGAGGCAAGTGGTTTGAAGCTTAGACTGGTCTACAGAGTGAGTGACAGAACTGTCAAAAGTAGACAGAAGAGCTGGGTGGTGGTGTTACACTCTTTTAATGCCAGTACTCTGGGTGTTAAAGGCCAGCCTGGTTTATAGAGAAAGTTCCAGGACAGCCGAGGTTGACTATGTGAAGAAATGCTGTTTTAAAAAAACAAGAAGAAGAACAACAACAAAAAGTAGGGGCTGGGGATATGGGTCGGTCGATAAAGTACTTGCCTTGCACGCATAAAGCCTAAATTCAATGCAAAGCACCAAGTAAACCAGACACCATGGCTCACACCTACAGTCCCAGTACTCAGGAGGCAAAGGCAGGAGGGTCAGAAGTTCAAGGTCAGCCTGGCATGTATAAGGTACTGTCTCAAAATTGGAAAAAAAATGTTTTTGAAGTCTAATCTTTATAAACGTACAGTGTGAGGGGGTGGTCAGACAAATATCCTTTGCTCTTGTTCTGGGAAGCTGAAGATATAAGATACAGAAGAGTAGACGAGAAGGCGTTTCTTTTCCTTTTTATTTTGTGTGTATGTGCGCGGTCATGTGAGTGATATGTACATGCCATGGCTCGTGTCTAGGGATCAGAGAGCAATTTGTGGAAGCACTTCTCTCCTCCCACCTTTCATGTTCCGGGGATCAAACTTGGGTCTCCAGACTTATTGGCAAACACCTTTACCATCTCACTGGTCCAAGAAAGTTTTTCCTGTTTTGTTGTTTGTTTGTTTTTGAGACAAGGTACACAGCCCTTGGTGTCCTGGGACTCACTATGTAGACCAGGTTGGCTTCAAACTCAGAGATCACCTGTCTCTACCTCCCAAGTACTGGGACTAAAAGGAGTCTTGAAACACCCCCCTCCCCCAGAAAAAAAGTGTGTGCCGTGCGCCCAGTCCCAAGAAAACTTTTCTAAGACTCTAAAAGCATTGCTGGATGAGGTCAGCTAATGCTGACTAGGAAACTTTAAAGAACTAAAAACAAATGGATGAGGGGGATAGCAAGAAATAATAATCTTAAGAAACAGTCTCCAGTATTTATATGTGGATGGCATGTGCCCTTGGTTTGGTGTCCTGTGAGATGATTTTAGATCTCTATTCCCTTACCAGCTGCATAACTGAGCAAGTTAAAGTTTCTGAATGTCTAATCCTGGAGGCAGAGGAGAGGGTGGCAGGATTTCTCAACCTTGGCACTACTGGACTCTGGATAGTCTCTTGTGATGTTTGGCAGCATCATTGGCCTGTCCCCCACTGGAGACCAGTGACACACTCATTTATTACAACCAAAATGGCTCACAGATATTAGATATCCTTGGGTGGGAGTAGAGCGGAGTCAGAATGGTGCAGGATCTCTCATGATTGGGAAATATTGGAGTAAAACCTTCTAGAGCTGTGAGAGGAGATGGAAAAGCACCATGAAATCTCTGTGACTCTCCTTTTAAGTCCTGGAAAGTAGTGGTTGTCGTTTGAGCATTTGTCTTGATTGTTAAAGGGGTAATCTAATTAGGTGCCCGTTCCTGTTACAAATGTATAGATGAGACATTTCTGTACAAGGATTAAACTAGAGGAGCTAATGCCCTTGGTTTCTAGGGGATGTATTTCCAGTTATGAGTGTGTGGGTAAGTACATGTGTGTGCAGGTGTCAGAGGAGGCCAGAAAGGGTGTGTCTGGAGCTGGAGTTAGAGGCAGTCCTGAGCCACCTGACATGGGTGTTGGGAACCAAACCCAGATTCTCTGGAAGAGCAGAAAGCACTCTTAACTCCTAAACCATCTGTGTTTTGTTTTATTAGATTTATTCGTTTGTGTGTGTGTTTATGTGCCTGTGTGGATAAATGTGCACCACGTACATGCTTGGTGGAGGTCAGAAGAGGGTATTAGACAGATATCTTGGAACTGGGGTTATGGGTGATTTTGAGACACCATGTGGGGGTTGGAAATCAAACCTGAACCTTCTGCAAGAGCAACAAATGCTCTTGTTTTTAAGTGTTGCGCTAACACTCCAGCCTTTTTTTTTTTTNTTTTAAGGCAGAATCTTGTACGGTTGGGAAGATATCCCAGTGGGTAAGAGCATTTTTTTCTACAAAGTTGAGAACCTGAATTCGAATTCCTGGCACCCATACAAACAGCTACACATGGAGGTATAGAGACCCAAAGTGCTCATTGGTAGCCAAAACAGAACTTTCAGTTCAGTGAGAGACCCTGTCTCAAGGCTAAGGTGCATTCCTGCGCATTTCTGTGCCCCAAATGCATATGCACACACCCCACACATACCCAGAAGACATGGCTTGCTGTGTGTGGTCCATACTGGCCTGGAACTTAGGATGTTCAGGTTAGGTTGGGTCAAATTTGGGACCTTCCTACTTCAGGCTTGAGTATTGAGAACATAGGTATGAACTACTACAGCTGGTCTTTAATGTTTCCTTTAGATGGAATTACCCACCTAGGTTTAACCACTGCCATAGAGTCAAAGCTGGGACAGGGCTTAAGGTCATTTCATAGGGAGGAGAACTGAAGGTGAGAAAGGGCAGCTCAGTGAGAGTTCATCTGAGAGGCCTGCAGGCTCAGCAGAGAGCCCGCTTAGGGGTGTCCAGTGCAGGGTATATGACGGTCATTTCCACACTAGCGAGTGATCCAGGGGTTGCAACAATGTAAGGAGAATGCAGGCCGTTAGTATCTTTGAAAACAGTTTTTATCTGGCTACAAACCCAGCTGGTAGAGTACCTGCCGAGCACGCCATGGGCCTGCATTCAGTCCTCAGCAGTACAAAGTCAAAGAACAAATGCTGAGTGCCCTTGAAGTGTGGTGAAGGGGCTTTCTGCCCTCTGCTGGCTTCTTGAAGAACCTGCTTTTATTTCATCAGCTACCATATATATACAGTATTTGTCATGGTACTTAGACCTCATTCCACCCTAACAAACCTGTGAGTAGACGTGCCAAGGAGCCCGTAGTTTGGGACATGCTGAGGTATATGAGATACATCTTGAATAGCCGAAGTAGTGTGGCTTTTTGAAAATTGGAGGTTTGGGGTTTTCTTTGTTCTGTTGTGGTAGAATCTGATATAGCCCAAGTTGGCCTCGACCCTTGATCCTCAACTTCAGTCTCCAGTCTGGGAGGTGTGTCCCTTAACTATACCCTTCTTGAAATTGAGATATAACTGCAGATTCTAATAGGCAGGCAGGTTTCTGAAAAGAGGGTATGTGAATGGTGCAGAATTTTGACAGGGGGATGGGTTTATCAGATTGAAGAGGGTTTTGTTTTGTTTTGTTTTGAGACAGGATCTTATGTAACCTAGGCTGGACCTTGACCTCCTGAGCTCTCAATTGCTGAGGTTATAATGCCTCCCACTCCAACACATTTTTTAAAAAATATTTATTATGTATACAATATTCTGTCTGTGTGTACATCTGCAGGCCA
>LOEQ01001145.1:505599-515994 GCA_001685075.1 Bramus lutescens | reverse complement strand
GAGCCCCCGGGGATCCTCGGTCTCCATCTTTGCCATTGATTGCCTGGCCAGGCCGGCCAGGAAGACCTTTGAGAAGGAGAGGCAAGACACTGAGAAATGGCTCAGGCAAGGAAAATTAGGCCATGAATATCAATCACTGAAGGAAGGCACAGATGCTGCCCAACTCCGAGTCTCAGCTCCTGGCTCCCAGCTCCCAGCCAGAACCCCCAGAGACACCAAGTGCCTGGCTTCCATGCAGAAAATCCAAGACCACTAATCCCCAAGCTCAGAGACAGAAGGGTGGCTGCACAGGACCAAGGTGTTACCTGGGATCCCTGGGGGCCCGGGCATCCCGGGGTGCCCACGTCCCATTTCTCCTTGGTCACCTTTCTCTCCACGCTTTCCTGCAGACAAAAAGGAGTGTCTTTTCTCAAACTGAGAAATATCTCTCCCACTATTTAATTTGTTTCATACACATCCATTGTGCCAGTATACTATTGGGGGAAAAAAATTAGAAGTAACCACAGGGGCTGGTTAGATAAGGGGAGATCCAGATAAGATTTGGGAGATTATGTATCAGATAGGTCTATTATAGTAAAGTGTCTAATAAGAACAGGCATTTACTATGTACCAAGCTGCCCTTGACCTAATCCCCTTTGCCCAGCTTCAGCCGCCCGAGTAGCACTTACCCTTGGGCCCAGTGTTACCAATCTGACCCACTGCTCCCACGATGCCAGGAATGCCTCGGGGACCAGGATGCCCATGGGGTCCCTGTTTGCCTGGATATCCAGGGGGCCCAGGAGGTCCTGGAGGACCCACCATTCCAGTTGCACCCAGGGCTTCCCGCTTGGCACTTACAGCCACCTCTGCCAGTTGCTCTGAAGGAAACAAGAAGAAGAGGGGCCTGAGATGAGCGTGGAGAAGACAGGGCATCCTGATGTCTTGGTACCTAAGCTTGCAGACAGAAAAGCCCAACATTGAGCTTCCTCTTCCCGAGACCCTGTTTTATGGAAGTCTATCCAAAGTTCCAGTTTCCGGGAGGCAGAGCTGGAATGCACATCCGGGACTCTCCAGATCCTCCATACATGTAGAGGCTAGTGAAGGGTGACCAGGTACTGGAGTGGGCTGTGGGTAAGGGCTGCAGCCTGTCCCTTACCTTGAATCATCTTCAGTACCACGTCCACGATATGCTGGTCACTGGCAACTCTGCCCTGAGTGTGGAGGATACAATTCATGAAGAACCCCCGGCCACCAGAACCAACAACTCCTGCAATCCACCACCACGCCCCGCACCCAGCCCAGTATTTTTGGGCACATGTCACACCCATTCTCTTGATCTGGGACCAGTCTCCAAAGTAGACAGAGAACCTCTGAGAACTCCCAGCCTTGGGCAATATGCTGCACCCCTCAAGAAGATGTCCTTCCTAGAGAATCCCCTAGCCCTGGGGTCCACTCACCACTACTCCTTGTCTCCCAGGTTGTCCTGGCAAGCCTCGATCTCCAACCAGTCCTCGGGGTCCGGGAAGCCCGGGATAACCCTGCACTCCTGGGGCGCCCGCATCCCCGCTGGGGCCAGGGTATCCTGGCTCTCCACGAACTCCTTGCTGCCATGGGACCACGTGGAATAAGAAGGCATTGGGAGGGAGGGGAGAATGGGGCGAAGGGAGAGGGCGGGGCCAGAGGGAGGAAAGGGAGGATAGCGTCCGCGAGGGAGAGAGGGGAGGGGCTCACCTGTCCCTTGGGTCCTGGCTCTCCCGACTGGCCCTGCAGAGGGAGCAAGGTCAAAAAGCGGTGGGACCCCGGAGCATCTCCCCGACTCCCTGCCTCACTCCCGTTCCCCGCTCACCTTCTCCCCTTTCTCACCCGGGAGGCCGGCCACCCCCGGGTCACCCTGCAGAAAGAGAACCTCGTGTCAAATGCCATAGTGGCAACAATGACGAAGGGCGCTGGGTCTGCAGGTGTGTACAGACCGGACGCCCCGGGCACCCGACGTCCCAGGCACCAGACGCCCCAGGCACCCGACGCCTGACTGCTGGACTGGGCCATTGGAACTCACCACTCCACCTCGGGGCCCTGTCTTCCCTGGGGAACCCTGGAAAAAGAAATTGGGGCATAGTGAAATGTCCTCTCCAGGGAAGGGAGGCCCCCTAGCTCCCTGTTCCTCCTGGTTTAACCCAACCCCAAGACCCACCGCAGCCCAGACTTGGCCCCTTTCCCCTTCCAGCCTCCCATTGTACCTTATCTCCTTTGATGCCTGGCAAGCCTTGGGGTCCTGGAATTCCTGGGGGGCCCTGCTCTCCCTTGGGGCCCTGAGGTGGGGGAAAAAAACAAAGCAATGAAGTAAATTAAAAACCCAGTTGTGAGCCCACTGCCGCCCTCAGCAGGCTTATGCTCACCTGTCGTCCTTGAGGGCCTGGCTGCCCTACTGGTCCCCTCTCACCCTGATCACCCTAAAACGCAAAAAGGAGGTTGCACCTGGGCTTTCAGCAGGGCCAGCCTTTTAAGTGAGGCTGGACTCTAGCAATACAAAGTGCCATCTATCCTGGTTGTCACCAGCAGGGGTCCTTATTATTACTCTTTTTCACAGACCCTTGTCAGAGAGGATCCAGTGCCAACTGCAGCAAGGATCCTTGGAGAGGGGCTACTTACCTTCTGTCCCATTATGCCCTGTGGACCGATTTCCCCTTGAGGCCCTGGATCCCCCTGGGAGGAGAAAGGAGAGTCAGCAGAAGGCTGGTGGAACGCCCCTGGTTCAGCCTTCCACACCCTTGGGTCAGCTAATTGGCTTCAATTGAGGAGGCTGCCTCAGAAGTCAGAAAAAGCTTGCTTGGGTCAGTGGGTCAGGACACTAGATTCAAGACACTCCCCAGGTTTGAACTCTATCCCTTAACCTCACCCAGACCCTACACTGAAGTCAGGGTGTTAGACCCAGAAGGACCAAAGCCCTCCTGGGAGAGTGGAAGAGATACTTACTTCTTTCCCAGGAGGACCGGAGATTCCAGGGAAGCCCTGCTGGCCTGGTTCACCCTGCAGGAAAACATAGTTCTCAGGCCAGTAGCTGTCAGTCAGCCCTTAGCCCCAGGTAGGCCCAGGAACCCTGAACAAAGTCTGCAACCAAATAAGCAGGGAAAGGAGGTGCTGTGATCAAATCCTCTGGGCTCCATTGCTTTCCCTGAGTTTGTTACTCCTCTGCATTCCAGGCCACATCCTGCTTCTACTAAGCCAGGATGAGGGAGGGACAAGGTGGTGAGAGAAAGTGGTACGGACTAAGGGGCTTGTGTGTAGGCTGTGTCGAGCCCTGGGTGAGAACTGAGCCTCACAATCCTTGAGCCCCATTTCTTGCTCCCTGGTCCCGTTGTCCAGTAGAACCAAGTCTCTGGGCTTAGGCGTCTCCTCACCTTGTCTCCAGGGCCTCCTTTTGTCCCAGGCTGACCCGGCACACCCTAAAGAAAAAAGTTGGTATTGGTTTCTGCCCTGGCATGGGGAGCTGGGTACACTTCCCACGTTGCCCCATGCCCAATCCAGATTTTCTCCTCCTTGTGGGAGCTAAACATTCAAAGATCCAGCCATGATATCATGAGCTCAGCTGGTTCTCCACCCTTGCTGTGAGTCCTGGAGGGAGAGGAGTGGGCTTTGGACAATGGCCTGTCTATCAGCATCCATGTCCAGGGGAAAGCATAAGGTAAAGACAAGTCTACACAAGTACAGAAAAAGGCTGTGGCTGTCCGTGCCTTCATGAGGGGGGAGGGTGGGCACTCGCAGGCTGAACTCCAGACACGTGGAGTAGAGATGGGTCTGTGACATGAGGTGGTGACTCAAGAAGGCCAGAGACCAGCAAAGGGGTTAATGGTATGGAAAGAGAAAAGCCACTGCACCCAGGCAGTGATGGCACAAGTTTTTAATCCTAGCACTCAGGAGGCAGAGGCAGGCGGATCTCTGTGAGTTCGAGGCCAACCTGGTCTACAGAGCGAGTTCCGGGACAGCCAAGGCTGCACAGAGAAACCATGTCTCAAAAAATAAAACAAAACAAAACAAAAAAAAACTGTCCAAACGATGAGGCAGCCTACACCAGGCCAGGAACTACACAGACAGTAAGGAGGTGACGTGATGACAGGGTCAGACCTCGGCTGCAGATTTTTACCCCCTCAGCCTCTCCTACCCTCACATAGACACAGGCAACAGACTGACTGGCTCCCTGAGGCCAGATCAATTTGCCTGTGGGCAGCCCTCATGTTGATACTCACCGCTAGGCCCTGGTGGCCTGGGCTTCCTGGCCGCCCCACCTGTCCTGCGCTGCCCTGGTGAGACAGACAACCAGAAACACAAATCAGAGCCCCAACCTGAGGGTCCTACCCTATATCCAGAAGCAAGGAGACATGCCTCAAGCACACTGAGAGCTGCTGGTTCTGAAGCCTCGAGGATTGGTGTGACAGGGCTCACCGGCCTGAGAAGGAACAGACCTGACCCTGCCCAGCTCCACCAATGAGCCTCACACTTACCTTCATGCCAGGTATGCCCGGTGTCCCGTCCTTGCCGTCAATGCCTGGAGGACCCTGCTCAGGGAGGAAGTTCAAAGGAGACTCATGATGGGAAGCCCCGTGGGGTCAAGCCACCCTCCCTGTGACATGAGATGAGCCTCTGTGACAGCTGCAGTGTGCAAGCAGAAAGGCTCTGTTCACTTCAGAAACACCAGCCCACTGGGGAAGGGGTTAAGAGGGACAGACCACACCCTTCCTTTGTGTGGGTGACTGCTCAGTTGTTCAAGCTTCCCACCATACTGCAGTGACTCCATACTGTTTGCAGGTAAAGAAACTAAACTAAAAGAAAGCATTTGTCAGGTGACTGAGTCAGTAGCCTGCCACGGAGTTCAGTCCAGATCCCCAACTTTCTCTCCATCGAGGGAGGCAGCAAACTGACCAGGGCCAGGGATGGACTCTGAGCGCTTTACCGTTGTTCCCTTTGGGCCTGGTATCCCCTGGGGTCCTCGGGCACCTTGGCTCCCCTGCAAAGTAGATAGAGATCAGTTGCCTTTAGAATGCAGAGCCTAACTGGTTGTGTACCGGGAACAGCACAGACAATGGCTTCTGGGTCCCAGAGTCCTTGTGGCCTGGGCCAGACTCCAGAGGTTGAATGGAGATGCTGAGAAGTCTGCTTCTGCCCTGATAGGAGTGGGGGGAGGGGCAGATCAGCGTGGGGGTCGGGGGAGGGTTCCTGAGAGGGCAGTGGTTCCTGGGAGCCCTGCATTCATAGACAGTGGTCACTCAGGTAGAGAAACGGTCACCAAGAGAGATGGGTGGGTCTCGTGTTGGGGGTATCTTGGTTTGAGTAAGAGCTATGAAGACAGTATGGGGAAAACGAGGAAAAGCTAAAGATGGAGCAGCTACTGGTGGTGTTAGAGAATAACTGGATCTTTCATTGCCTTTCTTTTTAATTTTTAAATTGCATTTATTTGTGTATTTTTTATTTATCTTTGCGTGTGGGCAGGGTCAGGACACATGTCACAGCACACATGGAGGTCAGAGGACAGCTTTCAAGAGCTGGCCCTCTCCTCCCACAGTGTGGGTTCTGGGGATGGAAGTCAGGTTGTCAGTCCTGTGGCAGGCGCCTTTACCCTCCCAGCCATCTCTCCAACCATCTCTCCAGTTCCAATAATAACATGGTTCTGTGAGGAAAAGTCTTTAATTTTTAGAGATACATTCAGAAGTGTGTAGAGGCAAACGAGATGAGCCAAGGATTTCTTGAAAATAAGCAGTAACCAATGAAGGACGGTGAAGGAGGTGTGTGGAAGGGAGCAAGGAGGGAGGTGTGGGCGGGCAGTGAAGTTACTGTGTGTGTGTGTGTGTGTGTGTGTGTGTGTGTGTGTGTGTGTAGGTAGGTAGGACAGTGAAGGGAGGACAGGACAGTGAAGGGGGACAGGACAGTGAAGAAGGTGTGGGCCGGATGGGGAAGGAGGCTTAGAGAAGGCAGTTGCTGCAAGTCTCTCTAAACTGGAACCCGGGAGACGGCCATATGGGACTCCCTATAGCAGTCTCTTGACTTTCCTATGTATTTTTAGTCTTGCATTAAAAATACAGTTAGCTGAATCTCGACTTGTGGTTTTTCTTTCCCCAAATACCAGCAGTCTTTTTTTATTTATAGCTCTCATTCTGTTAACATAACACAAATTTCCTTTCTACCTTCATCTCATTCCCACCACTTCACAGTACATCTTAGAAGCTACCCATGACAGTAAAGGGCGCTTTGTTTACCAAGTTAGAAAATAAAATATGGTGATACGTGGTGACTCATGTATTCTGTCACCACTATAAACAGTGACACAAAAGTTACTTTTGGGGGAAAAAAGCCTCTTTTATATATGTCACATGTCATTTTGCCCGAATTTAAGAGCTGGTGAGATGTCTTGACGGGTAGAAGTATTTGCCACACTAGAGTCTGATGGCCTGGGTCTGGCTTCCAGAATTCATAGGTAGAAAGGAAAAACTGCCTCTTGTTTTTCTCCGACCCCATGCGCATGCTGAGGCACGTCTACGCCCATGTATACCGCACACACACACACATATACACATTCACCACACACACAATAATAATAATAAATTTTAAAATTTGATTAAAAATATCGGGCCATTGAAATATGGTGGTACATGTCTTTAATATCAATACTAGGAAGCAGAGGCAGGTGACTGTCTATGAGTTTGAGGCCAGCCTGGTCTACATACCAAGTTCCAGGACAGCCAAGACTATTAAATAGAAATCTTGTCTCAAAAAAAAAAGTGTTAGTTTTTGTTTGTTTGTTTTTCAAGACAGGGTCTCTCTGTATAGCCCTGGCTGTTTCAGAGGATCTGACACCCTCACACCAACGCACATAAAATAAAATTAAATAGATTATTAAAAAGGAATGTGATACCACTGCCTGGCCTCAATGTAGCAACTTTAAAGATAATATTGAGGTAGCATTATTAGTTCAAAGATGCACACTTGAATTCTTATAGACACTGTCAAAGTTTACCAATTAACACTCTGCAGTGGCACAGGGAAGTAGATAATGCTCCATTAGCCCCACTCTGCCCAGGCTTTCCACTCACCAAGCCACTGAAAGCATTTCTTTGCTCTTGCTAAATATAATGGCAACTTTGTACCATGTGAACACAAAATGTCCAAGGAGGCCAGAGGAGGGTGTTGGAACCCCTGAAACTGGAGTTTACAAGATTGTGAGCTGCCATGTGGTTGCTGGGACTCGAACCTGGGTCCCCTAAAGAGCAACAAGTGCTCTTAACTGTTGAACCATCTCTCCGCATCACACCCCAACTCCTTCTTTAAAAGACATGGTCTTACTATGTAGCCGAAAGTGGATTGGAACTCTCTATAGAGACCAGGTTGTCTTTGAACTCACAAAGATCCAGATCCACCTGTCTCTGCCTTCCAAATTCTGGAATTGAAGGTGTGTACCACCACACCCAGATAATACACACACACACACACACACATATTAGTTTTTTGAGACAAGGTTTCTCTGTAGCTTTGGGGCCTGTCCCAGAACTAGCTCTCGTAGACCAGGCTGGTCTTGAACTCACAGAGATCCACCCAGCCTCCTGAGTGCTGGGATTAAAGGCGTGTGCCACCACTGCCTGGCTATATTTTTAATTTAAAAAAATTCTTTGGCAATTTCATATATGTATATAACGTATTTTGGTCATTCACAATTCCTGTTACCCCTCTCTCACCCCCCCATTCCTGCTGAACCCCCTCTTTCTTCCCAGTGTGTTCCCCTCTTACTCTCAAGCCTTTTATTTGTTTGGTGGTATTGATTATTATTATTACTATTGGTGTGTATGGGTGTGTGTGTGTGTGTGCATATGTGTGTTAGGGAACACACACGTGCTAGAGAGCTTGTGTGAGGATCAGCAGACAGCTCTGCAGAGCTGGTTCTCTCCTTCCTTCCACTTTTAGGTGGGTTCCAGGGACTGAACTTAGGTCACCACCACCCCTTTTTTGTGACTGAGTGTGATGAGGGTTGCTTTGTATGTGCATAGGTGGAATCATTTACTAGAATATGGACAACTTACTGCCACACTGAAGAAAATGACGCCCCTTCCCCAGGCAACCATTCAGGCTTCCCAACCCCACACACGCTGCTCAGTTTTCTGTGATATTAAAACTGCTCAGAAAGCCAGGAGTGGTAGAGAATGCTTTTAATCCTAGAACTAGAGAGGCAGAGACAGAGATCTCTGTGAGTTCTAGGACAGCCTGGTCTACATAGTGAGTTCCAGGACAGCCTGGTCTACATAGTGAGTTCCAGGACAGCCTGGTCTACACAGTGAGTTCTAAGACAGCCTGCTCTACATACTAAGTTCCAGGATACTAGAATAGCCGGAACTATGTAGAGAGAAGCTATCTAAAACAAAACAAAACAAAAAACCTGCTCAGAAAAAAGGGTTTATGAATCAGAAAGAGACAGACAGACAGAGAGAGGGAGAGAGAGAGAGAGAGAGAGAGAGAGAGAGNTTGTCTGGCCCCAGTGGCTACAGGACTGAATCCCAAGGCTTCTAGTGAAGTCTGAACATAGCAAGCAAACTGGATTCTCAGCACAGATCATCAGACACTCCCCCCACACCCAGAAGTCACCCCCATGCAGACTGTCAGGCACATACATAAATGCCTATGTGTGCATACACCAGCACTGATGGAGATAATCCCTTCCCAATACTCTCCAGGGGTTCTGATCCGACAAGGATCTCCTGAGAACTTACCACATCCCCCTTCTCACCAGTTTGGCCTGGTGGCCCCCTTGGACCTTCTTCACCCTGGCACGAAGGAGATAAGAACCCAAGTCACATGACCCCATAAGACCAGCACCCACTTTGAAGCCATAGGCCTCTAGGGTAGGGTCTAGGGACAGGAGCAGGCTTACCGGTGGCCCAGCAGCCCCAACGGAGCCCACCATGCCTTTATATCCATGAGGACCCTGGGGAAAGGAAAAGATTGTGGGTCAGTCCTGATTGGACTCTGAAGGCCAGAGTTCTGGTCCCAGCAACTCTTGCAGGACACCCATAGACTTACCGTCTCTCCCTTAGGTCCTGCCACACCTGGGTAGCCCCTGATGCCCTGGGGACCCTGTCAAAAAAAAATGCCAGTGAAAACAACTGCCGTTTTTGGTCCCATCCCTTCCCACAATGCCCCTTTGGGCAGAGTGTTCCTATCTCCTGTGTAGTACAAAGATGCTCAGACGTAGAGAGGAACCTCCCAGGAGCGACAGACCTGGACCTTGGCCAGGTCTTCTGGTGGGCAACCTTGGTCCTGTCCACTCTATCCCTGCAGCCAGTCTCAGCCTTTCACCCCACCCAGGCACTCCCAGCCAAACATGGGTTTCTTTTACAGAGGCCAAAGCAGGTGAATGGCTCCATTAAAGGGCTCCTGGGATGATAGAGGGCATAACAGTGAGGTGTTTCTTACCGGTGGTCCAGGGATGCCTTGCTCTCCAGAGGCACCCACATCTCCCTTGGGGCCCTAAGAGCAAGGAAGAGCTGTCAGACTGGCAGCAAATACAAGCCAAGCAGACATCAGCAATCTTTCCCAGCACAGACAGCCAGGCAGGACAATTAGAAACCAAGATGTCTCCTATCACATGAAAAGGGGACTCAACAAGAGACTCCATTGGGTTGGGCAGCAATGGCCTTTAATCCCAGCACTTTGGAGGCAGAGACAGGTGAATCTCTGAGTTCAAGGGCAGCCTGGTCTACAGAGTGAGTTCCAGGATAGTCAGGGCTACACAGAGAAACTGTCTTAAAAAAACCGAAAAGCAAAACAAAACAAAATGAGAGAGAGAGGCGGGAAGGAGAGGTGTGTAACATTGGCCTCCTGCCTCCCAGTTTAAGGATCTGTCCCTGGAACCCATAGGGACAGAGGAAGGAATGAAGAATGTGGCAGATGTCTCCAGGACTCTCTCCCCAGAATCCTCACCCTCATCTTGGTCCTTAGCTCTCATACTCACCGGCTTCCCTTGGCGACCAGGATCACCCAGAATCCCCCGCTTGCCTGGATGCCCCTGAAGGGAAGGAGGGGACTCAGCCTCAGGGCCCCTCCAAGCACCTGTCCCACCCTCCCAGGACAAGCCACCCCTTCACCTTCACTCCTTGCAGCCCCTGGGGCCCTTTCGCACCAGCTGGACAGTTGGTTGGACACTGGAAAGAACATCCTATAAGGCCAGAGGTCTCTTGCCTGGCCAGGGCCAGCCAGGCAATGCTTCCCAGAACTCCCTCCCTATCTCCCATTGAAAGCCCCCATCAGTTCTCCAGACCCTGTTTCTCACCAGGAGATCTGCACTCCCTTCCAGGCCCTGAATGGTTCCTGGTTGGCCCTGAGAGGAGATACAAAATGATGAGATATAACCTGACCCATCCCCTCTGCAAGCCACTTCCT
>LOEQ01001145.1:444280-456257 GCA_001685075.1 Bramus lutescens | reverse complement strand
CTTTGGAAGAGCAGGCAATGCTCTTAACCTCTGAGCCATCTCTCCAGTCCCCTGTACCATGTTCTTATGTTCAATTGTTATTTACTGTTCCTCTCTGTTCTAGGCGATTGGAGGTAGATGTTATATACATTTTATAGATGGGGAGACTGAGGCCTGGGATGTAGAAGTCTCTGAAGGTCACATGTGTAATCACTGATGGGAGTCGCATTCAAACCTAGGCCTTTTCTGGCTTCACAAATTATACTTGAGATAACTAGGCAATTTCCTCACATCAGCATGTAAGTTGTGGGAGGGGGAGTGCCTTGAACCCAAAGTCTCGCATACTCGGCGAGTGCTTTACCGCTGAGCTCTACTCCTAGCCCATAAGTATCTTTGTCTCTTACCCGATTACACAGTCTCCTATGGATTATGCAGTTGGGGACCAGGAAGTCTAGTTGCTGAAAACTCAGAACTCAGGCTGTAGGGCAGTGGCTGAGCTCTTGCCTGGAGACTCAGGTTTGGGGAGGGTGGGTGACAGAGAGACTGAGTGAGAGGTAGCAAGGAGAAGTGTCACTATTGCACTGAGGAACGTGGGAGGAGTGTCAGTGGGAGAGGAAGAGAAGGCCGTCATCTGTATTTCTGTTCTGGGGCCTTTGCAAGGGTGTAGACTCAGAATCTGGAGAAATCCCACAGTGGTGCCGATGTCCTAGATGACTGGAAATGGCTTTCTCTCGACTTAGACCTAGGAAGCAGCTAGCCTAATATTCTTTTCAAAAATTGTTATAAATTTACTTATTTATTGTGTGTGTGTGGAGACCAGAGGGCAACTCGTGGGAGTGCACGCTCTCCTTCCACTGTGTGGATTCCGAGGTTACTCAGCCTCAGTGGCAAGCGCCTTCACCTGCTGAGCTATCTCGTTTACCCCATCTTAACTAACTTGGTTTTGAGACTTTAGAATCTAGAACAAAGGAAAAATGCCAAAGAAGCGTGAAATACTGATATTTGGTCCCATTGCAAGTTTTAAAGCTCATATGGGAATTCTGAAAACTATTCACAAAACCAGAAATTCAACACTGTGAGAAACCTCGTTCATTTTGCATCTGTATGACACCTCACTACCAGAAACAAGTATATGAATCATTGTGTTTCTGTTTATGGAACCTGGAGAGACTGAAGATCTTTTAAAAGATAAACCTGAGCCTGGCAAATGAATAGCAATAACCTTTCAAGCAGAGAGCACCCTCTGGTGGTGACTAGGAGGATGTGCGCTTCCTGTGCTTTTGTAGTTTGCCATGATGAACTTTACCTGAACCAAAATTATATCTTTCTGGTAATAATTATGGATTCAGATTTTTCTAAGAGTTACCACAGGATTCTAGAATTTGTTCATGAAAACATCTGTGAAAATACACAGGCTGGACAACTGTCTTTTCCCAGAGAATGGGAGTCTTATTCCAAGCACAGGCCCTGCTAATCTCTGTAGAAAGTCAGTCAGTATTGGAGTCACTTGGACGCTTTATCACAACTTCTAATTCTGATACCGTGCTTAATTTATGCCATCAGTTTCTGAGGAATGACAGAGAAGGAACTATGTCAGATTTTTCAGTCTTTGGCAGTTGTCATATAAAAGTGACTTTTTTCCACATAAAATTGTGAGGAGTTTGGGGATTTTCCAGAGATATGATTAGGGAGCAGAGAACCGTCAGGGGATGGGAGGTTCTGAAACAGCTTTTAAAATTCACATCTGAGAGTTCTCTTTTGTACCAATAAGCATTATTTGGTAATTCTGAATCTAGATAATTCTGAAGTTGGGTAAAATGGGGACACCAGGCCAGGGGAGAGGAGAGGATCCTGTAGGTTACTGTGGATGCATATTTCATAGGCTGGAGGAGAGGAGAGGATTACAGCGTTTTCAGTTTCAGCATGAGCCTGGCAGGCCTGCAATGTGAGTATCCTTTTCCCTAGGAGAAAGCTGAATCCAGGCCCCTCACCTTCACAGTGACTTCCCCTGTTGGTGTGAGGTCCAGGCTAGAGAGAATGTGACATGGTTTTCCACCATTCTGTTGGTGGTGTTCTTCATACAAGTAACAACGTACAGCAACATGCATTTTAGCACTCACCAGACACCGAAAGCCTGTCCTGTATCTGCCTGCACATTGCGCAGTTCCACGTAGATTTGATGTCTGCAACTGGCAAGTCATAGTCAGAAAACAGATCTGTAATTGCCATGAGCTGGGAGCTAAGGGTGGCTGGGGAGGGGTTCAGAGTGCCTGCTAGTAGGTTTGGGGCTTGAGTGATCAAACTGTTCTGGAATTAGACTGGTGGTCACCGCACAGCTCTGCAAACCATTTAAGCTGAAAATCAAACATTGAACCATAGGAATTAATAAAGTCAATATAAAGGTGATTGCAGTAAAGTTTCTCTCATTTTATTTTAGCAGAAATGTTGCTTGATAATCTCAGTAGCACAGATGGGCCGGGACATTCTCATAATTTGTACTTGATTGCCCTGTCTCTATCTTCATAGGGCCACGATGGGCCTCCTGGAACATTGGCGTATTTATCTGCATTCGGTGTGCTGGAATCCACAGGAATCTGGGGGTACATATATCCAGGGTAAAATCAGTGAACCTCGACCAGTGGACTCAGGAACAGATCCAGGTACGAGCACAATGGAGGGCCAGCTTCTCTTNNNCCCCCCCCCCATAAGAATAGTTCCAGGAGAACTCTAAACTGATTCTGGAGGGGAGGAGAAGGGAAGAGGGAAATTTAGTTTCAAACACATTTGTCAAATTCTAATTTTGTTTATTTGGGACAGGGTCTCATAGTGTAGCCCTGGCTGGCCTGGAATGTACAGACATCTCCCTGTCTTTACCCCTTGGGTGCTGGAATTAAAAGCCTGTGCCACCACACCCAGCAAATTGTTATTTTCGTTGTTGCTTTGAGACAAGCAGGCCTCTACTAACTCTTTCTGCACTTAGCTCATCCTCCCAAGTACTGAGATTGCACGTGTGTCTTTCTTGCCCCAAGACACCTGTGGTCATTTAGGACTTTTGGCATTTACAGATACATTTGTAGCCTTATTTTTATTATTTATTTATTTATTGTCTTTTTCAAGACAAGGTTTCTCTGTAGCTTTGGATTCTGTCCTGAAACTAACTCTTGTTAGTTTCAGGCTGGCCTCAAACTCACAGAGATCTGCCTGCCTCTGTCTCCTGAGTGCTGGGATTAAAGGCATGAGCCACCACTGCCTGGCCACGTTTGTAGTTTTAGATGTAGGCAGTCATTTAAACAAAGGGCTGAGGGTATAGCTCAGTGAGGGCGTGTTTGCCTAGCCTGAAGGAAGTTTGCTGGGTTTGATCCCCAGCAATAAGAAGAAAAAAAACCAAAAGCCTTCTAAACTGTAGACTACTCATTTTTCTTCTTTGTTCTAGAGATTGAACCAGGGCCTCATAATACTAGGCAGATACTGTGAGCTGTGCATCTGAGCTATGCTTCCAGCCTTAGAGTGATGCTATACTCTAAAATGCAGTATAAATCTTGTATGCTGTTAGCTTGGTTGGCTGGGAATGACACATAAATTAATGCTGCCGGATGGCCTGAGATTTGCTCCTTTATGTAGCTTCATTGTTCTTTATTTTCTTCCTATATTGAGACACTTTATTGAAGTCATTTTATTTTCTTTTTGGGCAGGGACATCAAGGAAGGAGGATCCAAAGAAAACCACTTGCTAGAAGTTAATGGTAGAGATCAGAGGTTTTGTTTTATTTGTGTCTGAAGAGGCATTAGAAATGATCTCAGACTGTATTTACAGACCATTGTAGTCTAAATGATGAATGACATTTTTTTTCTAGTTTTATTTCTGTTGCTGTGATAAAACACCTTGACCAAAAGCAACACAGAGCAAAAAAAAAAGGTTTATTTGGGGTTTATTTGGCTTATAACTTTAGGTTACAAGCCACTATTTTGGGTATGCCCCAGCAGGAACTTGAGCAGCTGGTCACTTCACACCAACAGAGCAGAGAGGCACAAATGCATGCTGCCCTTCATCTAGCTTTTGCCTCTCTTATACTGTTCAGAAACTTCTGCCTAGAGGATGCTCTGGCCCACAATGGGCTTGGTCTTTCTACATCATTAACAATCAAGACAATCTTCCACAGGCATGCCCACAGGCAAATCAGAACTAGATAATTCCTCAACTAAGACTATTTCCCAGCTGTTTCTAGGTTGTATCAAGTTGATAGTTAAACTTAACCAGCACGGGAATCTATTTAAATGCTTAATGGAAAATACACATTTACTGATAATAGAACTGGATAAGTTAGCTAAAAGTATAAGTTTGGAAGGGCTGAGGATGTAGCTTAGTGGTAGTAGAACATTTCCTACCATGTACAAGGCCCTGAATTCAATTCTCAGCACTGCCAAAAGAAACTTGTATTAACTTAGAATAATAGGACCCATTAGTACTGGCTCTGTAGTAATTTGATGGGTAGCTATGTAGCTTGGGTTTTCAAATGAATTATTACTGAATTATTTGTCTCTTATTAGACACATCTTTCAATTAAAAAGAACAACAGTAACAAAAACTATTCAGGGACTAAGAACACTGACTGCTCTTCTAGAAAACCCAGATTCCATTCCCAGCACCCATGTGATAGCTCACAAGTGTCTGTAGCTCCAGGCCCCGGGGGGTCAGATGCCCTCCTCTGGCCTCAGACACAAGCGGTGCACAGACATATATGCTAGAAAAATACCCATACACAGAGGGGAAATTAAAAAAAAAAAGAAAAATTAACTACGGGGAGGGAAAAGCTGTGGCAACAAATGTTGGGAAACCAGAGCCTAGAAGTTTCAGTCTTGGTTCTGCCACTGGGCGCTTTCTGAAGTTAGCTCTTCGCAGAGAACTGGGAGAGACAATTGCACTCTGCTCTCACCTGCTCTTTGTTCTCTTTATTGCAGTGCATGCAAGAGATGGGGAACGGAAAGGCAAACCGACTCTACGAAGCCTACCTTCCTGAGACCTTCCGGCGGCCGCAGATAGACCCGTATCTTATCTGGAGCATAGCTGAGTGCAGCTTGGATGTTTGGGAGGAGCCAGGCATCTCTGCACGGATTAGTCGAAAACTTTGGCTTTTCTTTCTCCTTCAACCAAAACAGAAAAAGCACTTGTGTGCCGATGTTGGGATTGTCATATAGTGTCCCATAGGGAAAGTTCAGTATTTAGGGCTGCAGCGATCTCACTGTGAATTCTCCCATAGAGTGACATCTTCAATAGTTTCTGAATCTCTGAAACTAATGTTTGATGGAAAGAACGCTTTACTTTGCTCCTTTAAACCCTGGCAATCAGCAAAACTGGCACTCATTTTTACTGCTTTTTAAAATAGCTTGTATGAAAGTATTGACTGTTTTGGCCAGTTTATCCATATTGTTATTCTTCCATTCCCTCACAAGGCCTGACAAACATAGAACAAACCAATTTGAAGGTGATGTTCCTCAAGGGGCACTTTGCAGACTTCCTCTTTAGGGTTTGACTTTGGCTGTTGGAGCCTGTTAGGTAACAGAGACCCAGCAATCAAAATCTGGCCGTGGGGGCCTAAGCTTGTTTTGGGGAGGCCTTTAGGTACCATTGAACTATGTTGATCAGGAGCCTTAAAATTACCTCTGGCTGTTTCCTCTGCAGTCAACAGCAGCCACAGATGCCACGCCTTCAGTGAAGGTCAGTTCCACCTGCCGTCAGCAGTCCAAAAGGAAACCAGGAAATGGTAACTGCCTGCAGTAACCTTGAAGGAGTGATTTCAAGGTTTTGGTCAAGGGAACTGCTTACTGAAGAGACAGGAGTCCTTTGGGGAAACCAGACAGGAAGGAAAGAGGAGAGCATTGCCATGGAGGACAAATTGGTCTTTCATGTTTCCACTGCTGGAGACACTCTTGATTAGTCCTTAATAAATGTTTGCAGAGCTGTTGAAGGATTTATTCGAGATAAATATGAGAAGAAGAAATATATGGACCGAAGTCTGGACATCAACGCCCTTAGGGTTGGTTGTAAATCTTTCATTTGGTTATACTAGTGGTTTGCTTTTTAATCAGGCCGGGGAAGAATTTGAAAGACTTTCACTTAATAAACAAAATCCCAGTGATGCAGCAAAATGGTCCCAACCAGTCAGTTAATAGATGTGAAAGTAGCCGTCATGGCACTGTACACTTTTAATCCCAGATGAAACGGGCAATCTCTGTGAATTTGAGGCCAGCCTGGTCTACATAATGATTCTAGGCCAGCCAAGGCTACATACATAGTCAGATCCTGTCTCAAATAAACAAACTAAGGCTACAATAAATAAACAAATAAATGTAAAATTAGGAGAAAGCCAGGTGCTGAATATGGAACACGGTTTGAGCTTACCTCGTGGGCAAGCAGGACAGCTACCAGTGGATTCTCTGCCTTGATCAAATGGAGAAGTGCTACTGATTCCCAGTTCCAATTCTTTCCCCCTCCCTCCCTTCCGCCTTCCTTTTTGAGTGTTTGGGACAGGGTTTCACTATGCAGCTTAGACTGGCCTCAAACTCCTGCCTCTATCTTCTAAGTACTGGGATTGTAGGTATCCTCTATATCTGACTCCAAATTCCTTCTTCTTCTTTTTTCTTTTTGGTTTTCTGAGACAGGGTTTCTCTGTAGCTTTGGAGCCTGTCTTGGAACTAGCTCTTGTAGACCAGGCTGGCCTTAAACTCATAGAGTTCTGCCTGCCTCTGCCTAGTGCTGGGACTAAAAGTGTGAGCCACCATGACCCAACTTCCAAATTCCTTCTTTAAAAACTATTTCTTTATTTAATGTAGTGTGTGTATGTGTGTACACACGCAGATGTCATGGTGTGCATGTAGAGGTCAGAAGATGACTTAGCGGAGTCACTTCTCTCCTACCATATGGGTCCCTGAGAGTGGACTCAGAGATCATCAGCAAGGCCCCTGCCCACTGAGCCATCTGGCTGGTCCCAGATTGTTTTTTAGAGATGGACGGGTTAGGTGTAATAGGTCAAATAGAATGATATTGTGTGTCTGTGTATGTGTATATTAATAAGTGCACATATACTTCTTGCTATAAATGAGGCCAAAAGCAGTAAGTCTAGTCAGATCATCAGTCTTTCCTTCAGTCTGACCAGCATATTCTTCCACTGTGATGTGCTGATGGCCTGTGTCATTGGACATACCCTTTTTCCCAGGAAGAGTTTGAGGGAAATGGATGGGTACCAGCTGTCATGTGTGTAACAATAGTTTCAGGATGTGTGCCCACTAATGATGACTAGGGAGGACAATGCAGAGATGACAATCCAGAGCTTCAGTCAGCTTTGGCAAGATCCTTTAGAACAATTGATTTGATAGTCTTAGCACAGTCTGTCTTCTAGTTTGTTTGTCTGTTCATCCTTCATTCCCTCCCTCCCTCCCTTCCTTTCTTTCCTTGTGTGTATTGGTGTTTTGCCTGCATGAATGTCTGTGTGGGGAGTGTCAGATCTTATAGTTACAGCTAACAGTTGTTAGCTGCCATTTGGATGCTGGGAATTGAACCTGGGTCCTCTGGAAGAACAGTCAGTGCCATCTCTCCAGCCCCTTATCTTCTAGCTTTTATTCAACTGCTCACTTTCTTTTTCGCTTTGCTGGGGCTTGAATCCAGGCTTTGTATATACCAGACAAGTACTCTACCTCTGAGCTACATTCCCCAGCCTTTAGTTTTTCATCTTAATGGATGATATAACTGCCAGTGAAATCACTATGTTTGCATGGGGCTCCCCAAGCCATCTTATGTCAGAGCCTTCCCAGATAGTTAAAGAGTAAGCTAATTGGAATCAGCTGTAGATGGATGTTTGGCAGTGTATGAGAAGGGCACTCATTACCTGCTGACTCTCGGCAGGCAGGTAAATGCAAGGTAGTCCAGGTAGTCAGGGAAGAGAAACTCCTTCCAACTGAATACGAAGATCTCCTCACAGCATCTGGAAAATAAGGCTTGTCAGTTAGTGTACCTGTTCCAAGAAAGAATTACATCCCAGAGAGCACCATCAGAAGAACCTAACAGGTTAACAGTCAGCAGCATGAACTCTGAAGCAGAGGATGAGGGCTCAGTTCCTAGTTCACCGCGGACAGCTCAATTGCCTGGAGCGCCAGTTCCATGGGATCCAACACCTGCCTTTGGCCTCTGTAGGCTTTGCACTGGCATGCACAACATACCTCTCTCTCTACACATATTGCACATAATTTTAAAATAAAATATTTTTAAAAAAGAGTTTAAACCCAAGCAATACATCTTCTTTTATTTATAGAAAATAAAAACTGTGTTCACTGTGCTGAGGTGTAAACTAAACAAGGGAGTATGGAGAGTGATCCAGAAGATGGAAGGGGGGCTGTTGTAGGAGGCTGTTCATTGAGATTAGATCTTGCTATGTAGCCTAGACTGGCCTGGGACTGACTCTGTAGCCCAGGTTGTCCTTGAATTGGAGAACCTCTGCCCTAACACCTGAGTGTTGGAATCTCAGGCCTATTCTACCACGCCCGCCCTCCCTTTTTTAATTTATTTATTTATCTATTTATCTATTTATTTATTTATTTATTTATTTATTTATTTCTGAGACAGTTTCTCTGTGTATCCTTGGCTACCTTGGAACTCTCTGTAGATCAAACTGGACTCAAACTCAGATCTGACGGCCTCTGCCTCCCCAGTGCTAGAACTACGGATGCATACCACCATGCCCCAATTATTGTTTCTTAAGTTTCATTGTAGGTTATAACTTTATGAAAGTCGAAGAAACTCAGTACTTCTCTCTTTGCCAGCATACTTTCTAGAGGTTGGATCATTTTATGCTGTTTTCTTAACATTGTATAAAAACTGAAGTTTTATTTTGTTCCTACAAGCACTAGGTATTACTGTAAATATCTTCTCTGTAAAATGCGTTTTAAATCAAGGACTTTGGTCACAAGGAAACTGAATACTTTTATATGTGCACTGTATGTGCCTGTGTCCTTTAAATTTTTATTTATTTATGGATATATATGTGTGTGCATCATGTGCATACAGGTATCTATGTTGTTCAGAAGAGGGCATTGGATTCCCTGGAACTAGAGTTACAGGTGGTTGTGAGCTGCCCAATGTGGGTACTGGAAACAGAACAGGTCCTCTACAAGAGCAGCAGGTGCTCCACAGAGCCATCCCGCTAGCCCCCATGTGCCTGTATTTTTAAAGTTATTTTATGATTTTACTTTCCATTGACATGTTTATTTGATGTTAAAATTGACCAATAGCTTTATATTATAATCTGAAAGAATTCTAAAGTTGCCACTTGAATTATCTTGTCTTATTTTCTTAAGTTTTGTTTCTTTAATTGTTAATCTTGAAACTAAAGCTTTGCTATGTTTTGTTTGAGACCAAGTCTCACTGTAGCCCAGGGTGACCTCAAACTCAGAGCGAGCTTCCTGCACCAATCTCATAAATGCTAGGATCACAGCTGTCAGCTACTGTGCCTGATTTTCTCTTTCTCCCCTTCCTTCCTCCCTCTCTTCCTCTCTCCCCCTTCATTCCTTCCTTCTTTCCTTCCATTGTTTTTTAAGACTTTCATTTATCATTTCATTGATTTATGCCCCGGCAATGCTTAAGCATGCGTAGACAACCCATTTATGGCGGTTTTCTAGCTGTTCCTATCCTGGGCAGCCCTAGATGTTTGTGTTATTGTCATAACCAAAGTTCTACAGTCTTGCTTTCTGCTGTCTGTCCAGTGTTTTTTGGGCCTTCCTCTTCGCCTTATCCCGCGCACTTATCCAAGCAGTGCTGTCTCTGGGTATCTACCATCATTCATCCTCATAACATGGCAATTCAGGTTCAACAGTTTTTAAGATAAGGGCTCCTATAACTCAGGCTGGCCTCAGACTTGCTATGTAGCCACAGTGGCCTGTGAACTTAAGTGCAGGCAAGTTTGTGTCACCATGCCTAGCCTCTAGCTTTGTTTCCTGATTTTTAAAAATAGAGGTGAAAGGGCCGGAGACATGGTCCAGTGATTAAGACTTCTTGATGCTTTTGAAGAGGACCAGAGTTTAAAAGAGAAAAAAAATTTCTTTTTTGATGGTCTTGGGTCTTTGTTGTATAGTCAAGACTGGTCTCAAACTCAAAATTCTCCTGCCCCCCTTCTTCCAAATGATGAGATTATAGGCATTCACCACCATGCCTGTCTTTAGTACTTATTTTTTATATTCCTTTGGCTTTGTATAGTTATTTATAACACATAAGAGATCCTAAAAAGGGCACAAATGGGAGGCAACTTTTAAATCTCTATAGACAGCCTGTATTATAAATTTCAAGGGTAATGAATGGGTCAGGCTGATGAGAAGAGTGGGTGCTTAAAGTATGCAAACTCCCTTCAGTTGGAGGCCGAGTTGGTTGAGTTGCTGCATCAGAATCTTAGGGACCTCTGCTATCTGGCTTGCATTTGGATTGTAGCTCCTAAAACGCTAATTGTGCTAATACTAAGACACCCCTGTCCTGTTAAATCTCTTTAGAAAGAGAAAGACGATAAGTGGAAACGAGGGAGTGAGCCCGCTCCAGAGAAGAAGATGGAACCTGTTGTTTTTGAGAAAGTAAAAATGGTAAGTGGGGATCCTCTCACCATGTAGGTGGCCTCATGTTCTCTTATATTGGGGAGGAGGCTGGGTAGCTTTGAAACCATATTGCACTGTTGCACTGGGCCCGAAGGCCCACATATAACACAGGTCACCTGTTTGTCCTCTGCCTGGTGCTATCTAACGTGCTCTGTAGCATCTCCTTCTTCTAGCACCCCACCCCTTCTCCCCTCCCCATTGCCCTCTGTCCCCCCTCCCCTTTTCTGAGAGAAGGCCTCACTATGTAGCCCTGGAACTCACAGAGACCTAGTGCTGTGCTACACTGCATCTAGCTTATAGCTACAAGAGGAGGCTAGATGGAAGCCTGGAAACTGTATCTTTCCCTCTGAGCAAAGGCATGCTTCCTGCCAGTGTGGGGTGGCAATGTGCTGCTTCTAAGCAGATGTTCCCTTGTGTTCGTCGTTAAACCTCTTCCCTCCTTCCTCTGCTGCATTGTGAAGCAGCCCAGAAGTGGGGTCATACCCACCCCTTCCCCGTACAACACTGTGACTGGTACAGATCCTCTGGGAGCATATAACTTTCAGAGAAGAGATGGCCTTTGTGGGGGAGAGGTTGAGACAGGGTTTCTTTGTGTAGTTTGGGCTTTCCTAGAACTAACTCTGTAGCCTCAAATTCACAGAGATCCACCTGCCTCTGCCTCCCGAGTGCTGGGACTAAAGGCGTGCGCCACCACCTCCCAGCCTAATTTTTATTTTTGAAAGGCTTATTTGTTTTTATCTTTTTAAAAAAAAATGCATATCCCTGCAGGCCAGAAGAGGGCACCAAACCTAACTACAGATGGTTGTGAGCCACCATGTGGGAATTGAACTCAGGACCTCTGGAAGAGCAACCAGTGCTCTTACCCGCTGAGCCATCTCTCCAGCCCCATGTTTTTATCTTGTATATGTGAATGTTTACCTGCATGTATATGTATGTGTGTGTGTGTGTGCTTGATGCCTGCGGAGACCAGAAGAGGGCACTATGTCCTCCGGAACTAGAGTTGCCATATGGGTGCTGGAAACTAAACCTGGGTCCTCTTCACAAGCACCCTGTACTCTTAACCACTGAGCTGTCCCACCAGCCTTTTTTTTTTTCCTTTTCTCTATCTTTACTATTGCTTAAGGAAAAGTTCTGTACATCATTGTGAAGCTCTCCTGTAGACTCAGTCCATAGCGACTACAGTAGAGTAGATTGGGACTCTGTAAAGTGATATCCTGTAGCATGAAGTAAGATTTTCTAAACAAAATGAGAAGTTTGTTGGTTCCTGACTTTTTCTTAATTAAAAAATAAAACTGGGGGGCTGGAGAGATGGCTCTGAGGTTAAGAGCATTGCCTCCTCTTCCAAAGGTCCTGAGTTCAATTCCCAGAAA
>LOEQ01001145.1:422713-440145 GCA_001685075.1 Bramus lutescens | reverse complement strand
ATACACACAGACAGAATATTGTATACATAATAAATAAATAAATAAATATTTAAAGAAACCTGTTCCATTGTATGCTAATTTATAAAAAGAATTATTTTGTTGTTACAAGGAATAGTAACTGTGAGGTCAGAAGCATTATGTATAAAACAAACTTGAAATGACATTGCTGGGGAAGCCACAAAGTATCAGCAGATAGTTATATTGTCATCAGAGCGAGGCCCTCGCTCACCTTCTGTGAGGTCTAGGGTCACACTTCTGTGGAGTCTGAATGAAGGTCAGGGTCTGCCCTGAGAAAAGGAATGACTAGGTCAGAGTGAGGCCCAATGGTAACCAGAGAGAGGCTTGTAGAGAGTTCTTCCTGCTAATCAGAGCGAAGCCCAATGGTAACCACAGAGACTTGTAAGGAATTTATCCTGCTGATTTGCTGTGGAGAACAGGATTCCAAGTTGAGTAATGGAGAACCTCTTCCAGGAAAGGAATAGCTGGTGAGTATTGGGCTTTGTGTCTTTTCTTTTTTAACACACCCTTATGTGTGTTTTCTTGGCAGCAATGTTCATGGCTCCTGCTCAGATGGCATATCCCACAGCTTACCCCAGTTTCCCTGGGGTTACACCACCTAACAGTATCATGGGGAGCATGATGCCCCCACCAGTAGGCATGGTAGCTCAGCCAGGAGCCNCAGGAGCCTCTGGAATGGTTGCCCCCATGGCTATGCCTGCAGGCTATATGGGGGGCATGCAGGCTTCCATGATGGGTGTGCCGAACGGGATGATGACCTCTCACCAGGCTGGCTACATGGCAAGCATGGCAGCTATGCCCCAGACTGTGTATGGCGTTCAGCCAGCTCAGCAGCTGCAGTGGAACCTAACTCAGGTAAGCAGCCTCCCTGGGCCTGGGATGGGCTTCAGATCCTTCCCTGGTGCCCCATCTGGTGCCACTTCTTTCTCCCCCAAATCCTTTCCATGTGGACCAGCTAGTGCCAGAGACATACCTTGTTTTATTTCCCTAGAAGGCCTGACTGAAGTCAGACTTTTTGAGGGTTCCTGAGTTCCTATAGAATGAGACCTACTATAGTCTGAGTCCCTCCACACCTTCTAAAAACCAAACAAACAAGACAAGCAAGAGACACAAGCAAAAGCTCTAGTACATGATATGTGACATGACATTAGGCATAGGGACACCTGAGTCCCACTGAGCCAGAGTGGAGACTATGCAAAAAGACAAGAGGGAGTAGAGGCCTAGGGTAACAGAGCCGGAGGGGGACGGACCCATCCTGGGGGAAGCATACTGAGAACAGGCCTAAGCCCTGGCAGAGTGGAGCTCTGGTTTCCTGGAGCCTCACAGACATGAGAGCAGAAACACAGGCAGCTAGGTTGTGTGTGGGGAGACGAGCGTGACGAAGGAAGAGGAAAGTCTCTGGGAATCGAGAAGTGATGGGAAAAAGCCAAGTGAGGAATGGAATAGAGGCACACAAATCTGAAGCCACAGCGTCCATTCGTCTGTGTGGTCATTCCACTGACAGGAGAGGGCGCCCTTGAGCTCCTGTCTAGTAATGTCCCCAGACCTTCATACCTGTCTGCATTGTTGCTGCCTCAGAAGAATGAGACGCTGTAAAGTCAGCAGAACGTGCTAACGTGGTAGCTGGCATTCTTACAAACCTATGAGGAGAAAGCAGAAAACATTCAGAGCTCATGATCCCACCCCAAGCCATGGAGCTGGGGGAAGGAGAGAACGTTCTCTCAGGAGTGCTGCCTCAGTACGCTGCCCACTCTCTGGGAGAAGACCATATATACCTAAGAAGATTTGGGTGGCACAGACTGTTCTTGAAGGGTTAAAAAAGAAAGAAGAGAGACGCAGAGTTGAGACAGTAGGGAAGTTGGGTGAGAGGGCTGAGTGTGATCAGCGTAGGCTGTTAGCCACCCAAAGAACTGATCTTTAAAAGTCAAAGAATTTCAGGTAAAGAACCCTCCCCTCCCGTAAAATCATGAGGCAGAAAAAACTGTTACACAGTTCACCATCCTGAATAAAGTCCCCTTAAACAAAAATTTACAAATAAGAAAAACTGTGTGAAGCTAGGCATGGCAGCCTGTACCTGAAATCCCAGAACTCCAGAGGCTAAGCCAGAGGAAGTATGAAAACTAGAAATTGTAAAATGGAGTGCACTGTGCTCAGGGGAAATAATCCCAGAAGTAAAGACTGAAACACAAGTGAATGGATTTAGCTGAAAACATATTTGCTAGCAAAAGGCATGAAACAAATGAGAGGAAGCGTGATATAGAAGGAGCAGTGTCCATGTGCACTTTCTCCACAGACGCACACACAAACTAAAACAAAACAAGGGAGCAAAAAGAACCAGACTGGACTGGAGAGATGGCTCAGCAGCCAAGAGCACTGGCTCTCTTCACAGGACCTACTTGGCAGCTCCCAACTGTCTGTAACTCCAGGTTAGGGGAATTGATGCCCTCCTCAGGCCGCTGCAGGTACCAGGCACACATGTGGTACACATTCAGACACACAGACAAAACACTCATATATAGCAATAAATAGATCTATTTTAAAAAGAATCAGAGAAAGTAGTATAGAAAGCAGGCAAAGAAAGGGTAGCATATGTGTGTTTGTAGACAACTAAAGAATAAAAATAAGATCATAGGACAGGGTTAATACATTTAAAAAAAATATATATATATATACACATATATAATTAGCTGTGTGTGGTGGCACACACCTTTAATCCCAGCACTTGGGAGACAGAAGCAGGTGAATCTCTGAGTGTGAGGACATTCTGATATACATAGTGAGTTCCAGGACAGCCAGGACTACATAGTGAGACCCTGTCTCAAAAAACAAGCAAGACAAATAAATGAATAGTTCTGGAAATTATTATATATAATGTGATAATTTATAATACAATATATAAAAGTAGCATCTTTTTGTTTATTTTTTGAGACAGGGTTTCTCTCTATAACCCTGACTGTCCTAGACTAGGCTGGCCTTGAACTCAGATCCGCCTGCCTCTGCCTCCTCAGTGCACCAGGGACCTGGACAGATGAATCTGTCCAGGCATAAGACACTGGCTGCTCTTCCAGAGGACCAGGTTCAATTCCCAGCACCCACATGGCGGCTTACAACTGTCTGTAACTCCAGTTCCAGGGGATCTGATACCTTCACACCAATGCACATGAAATAAAAAGTTAAATATTTTAAAATATTTTTTAAAAATGAAAAAAAAGAGGGAGTGCACCCAAGAACAGGAAAAATTCCCTGGGCTGAGGCAGCCTCTGTATGTCATTCCCCACACAAGTCTGTCAGTCACACATTCAACAGAAATGGACACCTGGCTGACATCAGGCTTTAGATTAGAGAGGAAAGAGTTGAGACAGTGAGTCAATATGGACGATTGTAGCAGCGTGACGTTTCTTGGGTGTGCCGAGGTGTGGTTCTGGGAAAGTGTTCATCCTCTTGAGATGCCTCCTGACCTCCAGGGGGTGCAGTGGTACGATACCTGCACCTCAAATTTATCTTGAAGGTTTTGAATACATGTATATGTATGTATGGGTACACAGAAATACATCAGGCTAAAATTGTAACGGATAGTGAATTTGAAGGTGAAACATGGGTTTTGTTGCATAGTTCTTCCAGTTTTCCCTTAATGTTCAATTTTAAGGAAAACTGAAGTTTTTTGAAAAAGTTGATGGAAGAACAAGTTTATACAGCAAATTTCAGTCTTTCAATCTAATTACAAAGAAGTCCCTCCTGGCCCAGCACAGTAGCGCATGACCATAATCCTAGTACTTGTGGGGCCGGGGCAGAGGCTGAATAATCACTGCAGGTCTGAGGCCAGCCTGGTCTGCATAGTGAGTTCCAGGCCATTCAGGGCTACACAGTGAGACCCCGTCTCAGAACCAGACAACACAAAGAAGACTATCCCATCCAGCTACATTCCACTGACTCTTCTCTAGTTGTCATAGATGACAGACACTTAGGTTGTCTCCCCCTTTTCTTCCTTTGTCCATCACCCCACTTGTCCAAGCAAGAATATAGGAGCTGATATTGGCACTAGTGCCCTCTGCTTGGCGTGAGGCGTACCACTGCCGCAGGGCCTGGTTTTAGACTCTTAAGAGCAGGCTGTGACCAGCTGACAACAGGCCCCAGTAGTGAGGAGATGAGGAACAGGCCTGGAAAAGAAGAAGAGAAGCTCACTGGAAGGTTTTGTGCTAACTAGACTCAGGCCTTCTTCTTCTCCTCCCCTGCTCTCTATACTAACTGGCTAAGTGCCCATGGCCTGATCTGAAAATTTCTGTTCTTTTCAGATGACCCAACAGATGGCTGGGATGAACTTCTACGGAGCCAACGGCATGATGAGTTATGGACAGTCAATGGGCAGTGGAAATGGCCAGGCAGCCAATCAGACTCTCAGTCCTCAGATGTGGAAATAAAAACAAAGCAGCCTGTATGGCTGCCACTCTCTTCATCCCTTGCTTTCCCTTTTCTCTTTCCCAGCTCTCTCCTCTTTTTCCTACCTCTCTCTGTTTGGTTTAGAAATTGCTCCTAAGTCATCTAGGGTTTGGCATCCTGCCCAGCCCAGCCCCTTCCTCAACTCACAGACCTCTCTGTTGCTTTGTGTTGATCATGTCATGACTGTCCTGATTTCCTCCCCACCCCTACCCTCTCGGCACCAGCACCTTAGAAATTATTGGCAGAAGAGGGTACATGAACGTCTCATTACCTTGCCTTGAGGTTGAGCCTTCTCTCAGGCCTCCAGAAAGGTCTTCAGAGGCCGAGTAGCAGTGAGAGCAGGGAGTGGTCCTTTATTTGTTTTAAGCTGGTTCTAAGTGTCGTGAGTTTTGCTGGGAGAGGGAGGCATTGTTCCTAGCGTTGTGGGAATGAAGGAAGTTCTGCAGTTACATACTCCTCGGGTCCTGGTTCTGGAGTGAGGCAAGCCCCTTCCTATGAGGATGAGCAAAAACATCACTTCATTGACTCTGAGTGCTTTCAGGATCTGGAGCCTCAGGACTCGCTGCTTCAGTCAGCTTTTAACTAGCACCAAAGACTTCATGAAGGTCCCACACATCCCTTGCCCGCCTTCTGCCTACCCTGAGCAGGATCTGGCCCTGTGGCTGAAAGACCAGCCCCTCTAAGGAAATGCAGAGCTTAGCGTGTGCGCTGCGGTGTGCCTGTGGATGTGTGGGTCCCACCTGCCACTTCCCCATCTTCTCTGGGTGTTTTGTTTTTATAGTTCTAGGTTTACAACAGAGAGGAATTAATTTCTCAACAGCCTAAAACTGTTACCAGATTATTCTACAGTTTAAAACTTGCCATCTCATTGATAGGTCCCTCCTTCTTTCCCTTCCCCGTCCACCATCTCTGATGCCCTTGTCTGAGTGCTGTTTGCCCACCTTTTCCAGGTATAAGAGGCAGAGAGCCTGGGCAGCTTTCTCTCAGCCATTGTTCACCCCACTTGAAAACTCAAACAAGAAAACTTTGCTTCAAAGATCTCGTGTGGGAACCACAGCGCCTGGTTGCCTTTCTCCTGTGTATGTGTAAATTCCTTAATAAATATTGCAGGGAAGGACCATTTCGCTCGCCTGTCACTCTGTCACCCTTGGAAGACAGTACGGCACACACAGGGTTTTTGCTTTCCAAGAGCATCTGCCACCTTCACTTGAATTTTAAAGAATTCTGTTCTTGTCATGCCAAGGGCCAGGCCGGTCCAGAAGACAGAAAGGAGGCCTTTCTCCAGTGATACCCAGAGCAGTGGGCAGAAGGACTGGTCTGGAGCTCTGCACTGTAAGGATTGTGGGATGTTAGAATCTGGAGTGTTTCCCCCATAGGTAGAAAAGCTGAGACCCAGAGAGGGAGCGTGGTTACCAGGCATCAACCGTTCCTTAGCAGAGCCCATAGTAGACTCCAAGACTGTGATCTGTGAACACTTTGTTCTTTCCCTGAACCCGGATGAGTAAATAGGTAGTTTAAACTCCTCCCTAGCAAGGAGCAGTAGCTCCCTTTGGCTGCCTGGTTAAAGGTGACCCAGCCCTCTAAGCAGTGAAAACTAGGGGGAACTTGATTTCTCCATCCTGAAATAGGGTAACACTCTGCTTGGCTGGGGTTGGGAGGATGGATGTAAAGGACAGCGGTCTGCTGCACGCATTCCCACCTCTGTTTGACTCCCTTCTCTCTCTCCCACCTCACCGTCCTTGCATTTGAGCGCATGGTTGCGTGTTACCCGTGTGAGTGGGAGGCAAGCAAGGTAGCCACTCACAGTGAGGCCACCGGCACCAATATCCTTTCTAACCGGAATTTCAGCAAACTACTATCCCTAAGGGTCTCGGTATAAAACGGAGCTAATTGTAGCCTCAAGACAAATAATTCCTGTGGTGCAGTTAACACAATATAGGGCAGTTAGCAGGCATTCAAATGTCAGGAAAAATTACGTGCCAGACATGTAAGACATTAGTTCACCCAGCACATATTTAACGTGCAGACATTATGCCAGACCCTGAAGCACTAGAGACAGACAGCACAGTAAGTAACTACTCCAGTTGTGTGGGGTAACCCAGGAGGAAAGGTGGACAAGCAACCTCAGAGAGTGGGCATGGGGATTTGGATGGAGTGTATCAGAGGAGGTTATATTCTAACAGACCTGAATAAGCCATCAGTGTGGTGGAGATCTGGAAGAGTAACGCAGGTGCCTGTACTGGAAGTGAGTTTGGAGGTGTCCGTATGGGTGGATTTGTCTTGGCATCAAGAGATGAGAGCTGAGACTTGGGGCCACTAGGTTTTAGGATTTAAGAAGAAAAGAAATTAGCCAGGCATTGGTGACGCACGCCTTTAATCCCGGCACTCATGAGGCAGAAGCTGGCGGATCTCAGTGAGTTCAAGACCAGTCTGGTCTACAGAGTGAGTTAAAGGGCAGCCAGGGCTGTTTCACAGAGAAACCCTGTGTTGAAAAAAAAAGAAGAAAAAATTGACATTGTCCCTGATCTTAAGCTTTGCACAGCACATTTTTAATTGCTGATGATAGATTATGAGTGGGGTTGGAAAATAGTGGCATCTGAGCTGAATCTTAGAGAGGGAGCAGCTAACCAGTGGGTAGAAGGAAGGGGAGGAATATTCCAGATAGCACCATGTGAGCAAAGACCATTTGGAGAGAGGAGAGCAAGTGGAGATTCCTAAGGTATATGTGGGTCTGGCACGAGATGAGACAGGTGGAGTTGGCCAGGTTACAGGAGAGCGCCCCATACCCCAGAAAGCACACACACACATACCCGTGGACAATAGATGTCGTTTCTCATTTGACTTCTAAATAGCTTGCTCTTGTACCACTGTGAGTAACATGTCTAAGGAAGCAAGATGAGAGCTATAGGACGAGAGTGACGACAAAACCATGCTAGGGCCCTGGCATGGGGCTAGGGAAGAATGGACTGGTTCAGGGCAGCAGTTTCATACCCGAGGAGGCACCTGAGATGCTATGTGGTATTTCTACAGGTAGAAATCCTAAAATAATCTTGGAAGAGATTGCATGCTTACTTCACCTCATGTGTATCTAGAATCTAACAGCCGGAGTGGCTCCAGAAGGTCCTGTGGAAACAAGTTTGTCCTAGCCTTCTAACACTTAGCAGCCTGACTTCGCTGTAGAGTCCATGTCTTCTAAATATCTAATATCCATGGAATACCAACTGGGAAACGCAACCAGGGAAATATACCAGGAGGTAGAACTGGAAGGTCACAACAATGTCTAGGCGGAGGGAGAGATAAGTGAAGAAAGCCAGACTTTCTAGGGCATGCCAAAGAGTTGAAGGAAAAAGCAGATAATTACTGATTTACAGGCATGCTGTATTTGGGCTGCCTGTCGTGTCTCCAGGTTTGGTCAGGCAGCTGGAAATTGGGTTTGAGTGTGAGGTTCAAAGAAGAGGTTGGACTGGAGATACTAGTTTGAGAGTTAGCCCCATGGAAGGAGTAGATGGGATCAGAAACAGTGTACTAGTAAAATGGGAAGTGTGGGTTAGAAAAGAAACCTTGGGGAAGCAATTCATTCTGAGTAGGTGTTGAGGAGGAAGCACCCAAGAAGGAGAGAGATGAGGTGGGGATGAAGATGTAGAATCAGAGCATCCTGGGAAACACAATACACAGGGAACCCTAGGGGCCAGTGGAGAGATCACAGATGTCAGGCCCGCAGGGAAGCTCAGCAGAGAAAAGGATGGGAAGGGACTGGCAGACTCAGTCGGCATCTGGCAGCAGTATCCTCGGGGATGATATGGTCAGAAACCTGCCAATGTGGGCTGAAGACGAAACTGAAATACATTTGAAAATAGAGAAACAGGCTGTGTTAAGTTAAATATACATAGTGAATATCAAGTGTTGCTTGAAGAAATAAAGTATGGGTTCCAAACCAATAAAGAAAAAGCAAATAACAATTGTCTCTCTCAGGAACTAACAAGGTCAGAATATTTTTTTGTGCTGGGCAATGGTGTTGCATGCCTTTAATCCCAACACTCAGGAGGCAGAGGCAGGTGGATCTCTTTGAGTTCAAGGCCAACCTGATCTACAGAACAAGTTCCAGGACTGGCTCCATAGCTACTGGGAAACCCTGTCTTGAAAAACAAGCAAACAGACAAAAAAAGAAGCTGGACTTCAATGGTAGGCTGCTAGGTTTCCATGTTTCTCAACCTTGCTGAGCTTAGCTAGAGCACGTCATGCTCCCTCATCCAGGCTTCTAAGAAGCAGTTTCTCTCAATTAACAAACAAGAATTTTATGTATTTATATATACATATATATGATTATCTATATATGAGATTAACTATGTATGTATGTATGAATGACTTGCCACAATATAGGAAAAGATGCTCCAAGCATGTGATAAAGGCACTGAATATGTGAAGAAATCATTCTAAACAGGAAAAAGATAAGCAAGTCTGGTGGCATAGGCCTTTAGTTTAGCTACTCCAGAGACTGAGGCGGGAGGATTGCACAGTCATGGCCTGTTTTAGCTGCAGAGTGAGTTCAAGACCGGAGAGATGGGGATATAACTTAGTGACAGAGGACTTATGTTCTGTGCCTGAGACCCTTGGAGAGAAAGGTGCGCACATGGGCAAACACACACCTGCATGGGTACTTTAAGGGAAAAACCAAATTACTAGCATATCCATATGAAGAAATGTCCAGTCTTACCAGAAGAGGCAGGGAAATGTCTGAATCCAAAGCTAGTCCTTTCTACGTAGTTCCACACAAGCCAGGACTACATAGTAAGACCCTGTTTCGAATACATGTATCTGTGCATACATACATGCATGTGTGCATGCATGTGCCTGAATGACTAAGCAAGAGTACAGCTCCAAGTGTGAGAAAGTGTGGAGCAAGCAGAACAGGTGGGGATGTAAACTGATCCAGTTCTTGGAAGGATGCTTCAGATTACTAATAGGCAGCAATTCTGTCCCTTGGGTACATATAAAAAAAAAACACCTGTTCTGAACATTAGAAGCATAAAAATGCCCAGGAGAGCATTGTTCATAATCTCCCCCAAACTATAGGCAATCTAAATGTCCATCAACAGAAAAACAAATAACTAAATCGTGTTACATCCATGCAGTAGATCACTGGGAAAAACGGAAATGATCTTACTGGAGTATGGTTACATGTAACTACATGAAAGGAGCTCACAAGCTTAATGCTGAACACATTTCCCACCGTGTCATCTAAAGTGTGTTGCACCCCTAGATACACGCCTCCTAAGAATGACACCCTGTGCTAATTCAGGGTAATTTCATACCACCTAAGGTCAGCCTGTTCTCAGTTGCTGCAAGTTATTCCAAAAAGATCTATTTGTTTTGAGACCAGGTCTTGCTATGAAGCCCAGGCTGGCCTTGAAGTGTGCCTGCTTCAGCCTCCCGAGTACTGTGTATGATACCAGGGTGTGCCAGCACAGCACAGGGTCACTTCTCCTTTAAACCAGGGCCCAACCCTGAGTCTATGAACTGGATTTTGTTATGATACCTGCTTTGTTTGTTTGTTTGTTTGTTTGTTTGTTTGTTTGTTTGGAATCATGGCTCTAACTTTTCCCTCTAGTACATTGGTTTTTGTTTTTATTTTTTGAAGGGCTCAGCTAATTTTTAAAAAAATTTTATCTGGGCATGATAGTGCACACCTTTAATACCATTTTGGAGACAGAGGCAGATGGAATCTCTGAGTTCAAGGCCAGTCTGGTCCACAGAACTAGTTCCAGGTTAGCCAGGACTATACAGAGAAACCCTGTCTCAAAAATCCAAAAAAATTTATATTTTTATAATTTTATGTGCATGATTGATTTTTTTTCATGCATGTACATTGGTGCACCAATTGCATACCTGGGGTGTGAGGAGGTGGTGACTTCCATGTGAGTGCTAGGAATAGAACCTGGGTCCTCTGAAAGACTAACAAGTGCTCCTAACCCCTAAGTCAATTTTCCAGCCCAGAATTTCAGTTTTTTAAAAACTGTTTGAGAAACTGGAAGTTGCACTGGTGAGATGGTTTGGTGAGCTAAGGCTGAGGACCGGAGTTCAACCCACAGGACCCACGTGGTAGAAGGACGGGATCTACTCCTGTGAGCTGTCCTCTGACCTCCACATGTATGCCGCTGGCCCATGTACGCCAACACACAAACACACACATGCGAGCCACACAAAACAAACAAGATGTTTGTAAAGGGGAAAAAAGAAACTGGAAGTGAAGTCTTCAGATGTGAAGGAGACATGTTCTGCCATTGTGGGGAAATGGTGAGGAAGTTATATAAAATACTGAGGTATTCACTCAGGAGCAACATGTACATACAGTCTGGTGATATTTATTTACATGGACGCACCCACTGCAGATTTGTGGTTTAATGTACTAGATCCAGTAGCTGGGCTTATTTTTTTAAATGAAGTTTTGTTTATTTTATTGTATGGGTGTGTTGTCTGCATGTGTGTCTGTGCATTATAAGTGGTACCATGGAGACCAAAAGAGGACATTGGATCCCCTGGGACTGGAGTTAAAAGTAGTAGTTAAAGACATAAATAATATGGGTGCTGGGAATCAAATCTGGGTCCTCTGGAAGTCTAGCAATTTCTCCAGCTCCAGCTGAGAAGTTTTAAAAATATAATATAATTACGGCATTTATCCCTTTCCTCCCTCCAAATGGGCATATTTTAATAGACAAGGCTCAATATATTTTTGGCTTGCCCTGAAAGCTGAAATGACAGATATTATTTTATATATATGGAAAAAGATATCAAAGAAAAACACTGGATGAATTACTAAATATATCATTCCTTCTGTCACCTGCCACTGGTAGGAACCCAAATACATTTTGTTTACTAAAATCTTGAATCCCACTAAGTTGTAAAAGTGCTTAGCAAGGCCACAGCCCTGGGTTTGATCTAGCCACTACCACTAGAAGGGCAAGAATGATGTTCCCAAAAGTTCATCTTCCACCAGGCATGGTAGCAAAGACCTATAATCTCAGTAGTGAGACAGAGAGTTTAAGGACAGCCTGGGCTACATAGTAAGATGGTTTCAAAGAAAGAACATAAAAAAGAAAGGAAGAGGGCTGGAGAGATGGCTCAGAAGTTAAGAGCACCGCCTGCTCTTCCAGAGGACCTGAGTTCAATTCTCAGCAACCACATGGTAGCTCAAAACCATCTATAATGAGATCTGGTGCCCTCTTCTGGGCAGAACACTGTATACATAATAAATAATTAAATCTTAAAAAAAAAGGAACAGTTCACCAACCTGCTTTAAAAAAAAAGGAAGGAAGAGGGATAATTCAGTTAATAAGATTGATAAGAGTATTTTCCTAGCATGCATGAAGCCATGGGTTCAATCCCCGCACTGCATAAGCTGGTCATGGTAGTGCACACCTATAATCACTATGATCAAGAAGTGGGGCGGGAGGATCATCTTGGCTACTTAGTGTTTGAGGCCGTTCTAGGCTATGTGAGACCCAGTCCAAAAATCAGGTACAAGACTCTTTAAACACCATTTAGTAGCCATCCCTATAGATCAAGAAAGCTGCTGAAGTGGTGGCAAGACGCCTCAGTGGTTGAGGGCACTTGCTCTTGTAGAGGACCCACGTTCAGTTCCCAACATCCACAGGGTGACTTAAAACTGTAACTCCAGTTCCAGAGGATTCAACCCCCTCTTCTGGCCTCTGTATACCTGTGCATGCTCATTAAATTAAAAAAAGTAATGCTGGTGAAGTTTATTTCCTATTTTCAGTGGAGTTGTGAAATTCCCAATAGTTGCCTTTAACAGTGATCATCCGCCTGAAACCCACAGCAATCAGAATGGATACCTAGATTTTTGGAGCTAGAGAATTGGGAATGGGGTCCCAAGTAAATGGCAGATTACTCAAGTCCTCCTTCATTCATGCAGCTAAAATCTCCCCAACTTTGGGGACAGACATTGCTGAGATAGACATGAAGCCTTGCCTCCTGCTGCTGGACATGAACTAATCTAGTGGGCAGCTTCTGGACCTACTCAACAACGCGAGGCTGCCATCCTGAGAGGGGACTTAAAGTCCTGCTGGTGTGCACATGCATCTCCTGGCCTGAGCCAAAGGGAATTAACTGTACCAGGTGGATTCTAGCCGTAAGCTGTTGCCAATTCTTGGGTGTATGTAATTCCCTTGTCCGGTTATCTGGTGAGACAGTATGGAGCCCGGGTAATGAAAGCTTTGCCCCAGGAAAGCCTCTCCCAACAGGACCTTTAGCCTCTCTGACAGATCCTCAGGTTACTGAGTGGCGTCTAGATGGTATCTTCAGATCTTTTCCCTCAGGCAGTCTGGAGTCACCAGAGAGGGTGTTTCAGATATAGAGTTTAGATCAAATGGGAAGTTCTGAGAAGAAGGCTTGGAAGCATAAGTTCTTTGCGTATGCTTTAATTTATCCTTACCCTACCCTATCCTCCATGTTCAGCACAGAACTGGTCTTCCTCTGTGCCTGGTGCCCATTAGTTCTGAGTCCTCTCTGAGATGATGTCTCCAGACTCCGGGAAAGACACCAGGAGGCCTGCAGGGCACAGGGATGCCGGGACCCAGCTGCTTCAACAGTGTCTCCCCTCCCGAGAATTCTGCTCTTAGCATCAATTTCACTACCATTCTCAGTGCAAGCCAGGCAATCCACGTCTATCGGGATCCTTCTGGCTCTTCTCGATGCTTGCTTAGGGCGTCAACCTTTTCAGGACTATTTAGAGTCTCTTTAGCACCCATCTCTCTGTTTGCCAGTCCCCAAAATGTTACTTTTCTCCTTTCCCAGTCAACTCGTCCTGTATATTTATGTCTATGAATAAACTCCTGTCTGAAGGAGATGAAGAGGGAGGGATGATCCTGCTCACCCTCATGTGCTGGTGAGCACAATTCCTTGGAAGAGACAAGGCTCCCAACAAAACTGTGCAGTCTTCAAGGGGCGGAAGGATGGTCTATAAGCTGAGTGGAAACTAAGCATGCCTGAAATTCCAGCACTTCAGAGTCTGAGGCAGGAGGGTTGCTGTGAGTGTGAGTCAGTGTAGACTCAATGGCAAGATCTTGTCTCAAAAATAAGTAAAACTAGACCGAGCGAATTCACTGGAAGCAGAAGCTCAGAACCAGTGTTAATTGTGACTCTAAAGGATGATTTTTAACCGTTATGAACTTCTCCTTTCAACTGTTAAATATGTCCTGTGTCCAGCAAAATACAAATTGTTCCATGGATAGCTTGGTGAATTGTCTTTCCAGGGTGTGCTCTCTCTGAGGTCCATTAAATACAAGATTTTAAGGACACTATTGTTTGGGGCAGGGTAGTGTGGGCTGGTGGGACATGATAGCTCACTTCACAGGAGAGGGTGACTCCCAACTCATTGTTCACACATTCTGGGTTATCTCAGAAGCAGACCCCGAGACAAAGAAGGGCACACAAGCTGCTTATTTGTGAAACTCAGGAAACCCTGTAGAAAGTGGAGGAAACAAGCCAAGGAAAGGAAGACAGTGAGCAAAGGGTTATTATTCTTAGGTCACTTTTGTGTGTGTGACACCGTCAGATGCTTTCATCCCTCTTTCTTTTCTTTTTGCTTTGTTTCTTTGAGACCATTTTACCATGTAGCCCAGGCTGTCCTTAAACTCTCTGGGTCACTGCTGGGATTATAGGCCTTTGCTCCCATGCCTGGCAGAAGATGAACTTCTGGTCACAACATTCTTTTCCTTCTAGTGGTAATGGCTAGACCAAACCTAGGGCTATGGCCTTGACAAGAAGGGACTATACAAATTTTAGTTTTTATTTTAAAGAGCTGTTTGTGTGCGAGTATTTTGCCTGCATGTGTGTCTACCTAACCTCTGGGACAGCTCATTAGTCTCAGAATTACAAAATTTCAAACAGATCACTTAATTTAAAAAAGGGACTATTATCTGGGCAGTGGTGGCACAGGCCTTTAATCCCAGCACTCAGGAAGCAGAAGCAGGCAGATCTCTGTGAGTTTGAGGCTAGCCTGGTCTACAGAGCAAGTGCCAGGACAGGCTCCAAAGCTACAGAGAAACCCTGTCTTGAAAAAAAAAAGTGAGACTATTTTACCTTTATTATTTTTAGGTTAATTTTTTAAGTGTACTTTTTAACATTAAAAAATTTAAATAGAAATTCTTCATATAGATACTTAAATATTCTTTCCTGTATTATGTCCAATAATATGCAGTTAAGAAACGGAGGTGAGCAGGCAGCACAGTGACTTGCGCCTTGCAGCAGGGGCCTGCACTACACCAGACCATCTGCGAAACCAGCTTCTACCTGCAGAATCCCTCTTAAAACTGAGAAGCAATTCCAGTCTCCTCACTGAAAAAAGATTATTGTAGATATGTCAATTGATTGGGTTTGCTGGCAGTTGTTTTGATAAAAAAGATGAATGTCTTGGCTACGATGCTCTCATTGTTTTATGGTATAAAATGCTTTCCTACGTATAGGAGCGAAATTGTTCTCTTTTGAATACATTTACTAAAATGAAAAAGGGAGCAGGAACATCATTCAGTTTTAGTTCCTGGTTCAAACAGCATTGTGTTGTCATGGCTTGTTTTCAGAGAATGTTATATTTATTTTGTTTAATTTGTACATATTAGCAACCTAGTATCTCTTTTCCCTTAATATGTATATTTTATGTAAGTATGAATATGTGGTCATATATCTAGTTCCAATATGTCTGTGTGCATGTGTGTCCATATGCATTTTCCCTGATGTGTATATTTGTGTGTATATGTGGATAGTGAGGTAATTTTAGGCTGAGTCACATGAAATTGCCCTTTTGTATGTCAAAACTGATCAAGTATCAGGAACTTCATACAGTTTAATTTAACACTTTTTTATTTTTGCCCAGTTGGTCCCAAACTTGCAATCCTCTTGCCTCAGCTTCCTTAATGCTGGAATTACAGCTATATGCCACTACACATGGCTCAGATAACCATTTATTTCCCTACAGGTTATTTTTTTCTTTTATTTATTTTATTTGCTTTTTTTGAGAAAGGATTTTAGCCCAGGCTTGCTTCTATCCTGCTTTGTAGCCAGATCCTCCTGCCTCCACCTTCCAAATGGTATAGATCAGTTTTCTCATTAAAAAGTTTTAGTGAAATCTACTTTTAAAATTACATGATATTGTCAGGTATGTGATATAGTTCCAGCAACAGGAGGCTGAGGCAAGAGAATTGCCTCATGTTCAAGGTCAGCCTGGCCTACACAGTGAAATCCTGTCTTTAAAATCCAATGTGTGTGTGTGTGTGTGTGTGTGTGTGTGTGTGTGACAGACAGACAGACAGATAGACACACACACTCACGGCGGGGAGGGGGAAGAAATTAAAGACGACTTTGCAGAGCAGCCGGTGCACACTTCTATCAGGGATGTGCAGTTCTCTGACTCCTACTTTGGACAGTTTGGGTACAGTCTACTGTCATTGGCTGCTCGTCCTTTTGACTTTTCCTCCCGTGCCACATCTAATCATATCTTTTGCCCATTTTCCCCACTGACCTTTTTTCTTTCTCTTTTCTTCCAATCCTTTTACATAGTTGAAGCTGAAGTGCACAAATAAATAAAAATTAAGAACATTTTAAGTCAACCAACTGAAAGCTTCTGCACTCAGTAAGGAGACCTTTTACATATTTGGGGCTATTTCCACCAGCTTCGGTCTCTGGACACTCAGTCATTCACCTTTCCCTCCCCTCCCCCAGACTTCAAAGATCTGTCAGGGGCAGCTGGACCTGGTCCCTGGTATCAGCAACTATTCATCAGTGAATGGCGATGCAGATGACAGAGCTGGGTTGCTTCTGAGGATTAACTTCTCAGAATCAGGGCTTTAAATCGTCTTTCATGAATTAGAAGGGACTGTGACCCATGGTTTCACTCTAACCCTTTGTTTACATAGGACAGGTCTAATAAAAATGTCAGTTGGCGCATTTCTAGAAATGATGTTTTAAGACTAAATAAATGATTTTGGATTGTTATGGTAGAATAAACTAGTACTAACAGATGTCAAAATTTAACAATGAATTTTGGACCATAAATTCCATCACATGTTATATGACCTGCCTCTCAACAATGTGGATATAGTTAACAGTAATGGACTGAATGAGTTATTAAGAGAGTGTTTTGATCTGAGGATAGGGCTTAGTCAGTATAGACTTTAAGTGCAAGCATGTGGACATGAGATAGATTCCCCAAAGTACATGCAAAAAAGCTAGGCACAGCCCGGAACTGTAGCACAGGCCTTTAATCCCAGCATTTGGAAGGCAGAGGCAGGTGGGTCTTTGAGTTCAAGGTCAGCCTGGTCTGTATATGAAATTTCAGGCCAGCAGGGGCTACACAGTAAGACCCCATCTCAAACAAACAAAACAAAACCCAAGTGGTGCCCTATGCTTGTAATTTCAATTGCTGGAGGAGACTGAGACGGACCAGTTTCTGGGGCTCACTGGAGACCCTGTCCTAAGAAAAAAGGTGGATGAGACTTGAGGAATGACACCTTAGGCTGACCGTTGACCTCTGACCTCAATGTACACACGCACTGGCATGGATTCACACCATGGTTCATAGCACATAAAAATTATAGTTTAGTTAAAAAACAGACCTTTACTCATTACCATGTCTGCTATCACCTAAAAACGATTTGCTATTATCATTTACTTGATTTATTGCATCCTTGCATCTTGCCATAGGCTATACTACAGGGAGCATAAGTCCGACTGTGCTAAAACAGAAGTTTAGGGCTGCAAAGATGGGCCAGAGAGTACAGGCCACTTGTTGCCAAACCTGGTGACTGGAGCTTCATTCCCGGGACTCACGTGGTTAAAGGAGAGAAGCAATTCCTACAAGTTATCCTCTGGCTTCCGTATGCAGCTTCCGTATGCATGCTGTGGTTGCATAGGTAGGTATGTGTGTGTGTGTGTGTGTGTGAGAGAGAGAGAGAGAGAGAGAGAGA
>LOEQ01001145.1:389067-411844 GCA_001685075.1 Bramus lutescens | reverse complement strand
GCCTCTGCCTCCCGAGTGCTGGGATTAAAGGTGTGCGCCACCACCACCCTGCTTAAAAGTTTAAGTTTTAAAGGTGAATTTTGTAGTTGTGAAGCATTAGCTTAAACCACGTATAATATGATTCAAACCTATATCCTTTATGTTTTTAGTTTTCTTTTTGAGACAGGGTCCATGTAGTCCACTCTGGCCTTAAACTCACTATGTAGAATTCTCTATGCATTCAAGGATGCCCTTAATTTCTGACCCTGTAGCCTCTACCTCCTGAGCCCTAGGGTTATAGTGTGTGCTGTCACTCAGTTTATACAGATCTGGGGGTTGAACCCAGGGCTTTGAGCATGCCAGGCCAGTATTTCATGAGCGGAGCCATCATCCAGCCCCTCCTGGATACATTGTTGTTTACTGGCCCATCAGTTGCTAACAGAAGATATTAAGTCTGTCATCCTGAGTTTTTTGTCTGTCTCTTTAGTTCTGACAGTTTTGTTTGTTATTAATTAGCATTATTATTTGGAATAGAATAGGTTCTATTGAAGTTTGGGCTTGAGGAAAAGCAGTTTTGCTTTATTTGAAGTTTCTCCAATCAGAAACAAACACTTTGGACTGTCTTTTTTGTTGTTGTATTTTGAGACAGGGTCTCTCTACCTAGCTCTGGCTGTCCTAGAACTCATTATGTAGACCATGCTGGCCTCAAACTCACAGAAATTGCCTGCCTCTGCCTCCTGACTGAGTGCTAGGATTAATGGTATGCACAACCATGCCTGGCCTTGGATTGTCTCCTTAAATAGATCTTAGCATTATGCGATGGTAAGCCTCTGATTTACAGCCATCCCAGCCCAAACCTACTCAGTCTTGTCTGAAGTGCCCTTCTTTCTAACCCAGTGGCTCTCAACCATCCTAAACGCTGTGATTCTTTAATACACTTCCTCATACTGTGCTGACCCCCAACCCTAAGGTTATTTTTGTTACTACTTCATACCATAATTCTGCTGTTATGAATTGTATTGTAAATGCCTGATAGATGAGATGTCTGATATGTGACCCACGCATTGAGAACCACCATTTTAAAGTCTAGCCGTGTGCCTTCGCTTGCAGTCTGCTTTGATTAACTTGGCTCTCCGGCTTTTCCGCTTTTGTTTGCACAGAGACACTTTCCCATCTTGCTTACTTTAAGCCTCTGTCTACAGTGTGACCACCATAACCCACGCTTGCTTGTTTATCCACTTACACAGTTGGCCACTAATGTGGTTGCTTCTAGATGTATTTTGTCCTTTGTCCTCTTTGTTCATCTTCTACTGCCTTCTTTTGGATTGAATACTTTTTCATTGTTCCATTTTTGCCTTAGAATGATTTTTTTTACACCGCTGCAGCGGTGTTGCAATCCTGTAACCCAGCCTCCCTGACCTTGTTTTTGTCAGTCCAGTCTTCCGTAAGTGACAGTGACATTTGCTGCTCTTGCAAGAGACCTGGGTGCAGTTCCCAGCGCCCACACAATGGCTCCTAATCATCATAACTCCAATTCCTGGGATCCAATGCACTCTTTCAACCTCCTAGTGCACCAGGCACACATGTGGTACACATACATGGTTGCAAAAGATTTATAAATAAATCTTTAAAAAAAACAGAAACAAACAGGTGACTTTGAGATGCCATCTCCCCGCAGTCTGAATGGCTGGCATCAAGAGGTGACAGATGCTGGTTGAGGGTGTAGGGAAATGGAGCCCGGACTCACTGCCTGTGGGCTGTCAACAAGGACAGTCATTACGGAAGCTAGTATGGAGGTTTCTTAAAACATTAGAATAAGGTTTCCCTATGACTGCATCATACCACTCCTGGGCACACACCCAGAGGACTGTGTCCTACCACAAAGACACCTGCACGTCTATGCATGTTGCTGTACTTCTCACAGTAGCAAGAAAATGGAACCAGCCTAGATGCCCGTCAGCCTGTGAATGGGTAATGTAACCGTGATGTGCACACAGAGGAACTTCGGGAAGCTGTAGAGAAAAATGAAGTCATGACACTGGCAGGAAAATGGATGGGTCTGGGAATTGTGTAAAGTCAGCGGACCCAGACTCAGACAGACAAATACCACATGTCTCTCGTGTGTGGGTCCTAACTTACAGTGTTCACATGTGTGTATAGGTGGGGGAAGTATGGAATGTAGTAAGAAGGTGAGCAGGACAGAGATGTTGAAATGGGAGGGGCGGTGCCACAGAGACCACTGGAAAGTGGGAAGCAGGCTGTGGGTGGGTGCGGAGGGCACAAATGGGCTTCCGGGCTGTGAGGGAGAAGACAGTTGGAGAATCAGCAGAAACAAATTTTCTTTAAAATTCCACAACGAGCCGGGCGGTGCTGGCGTATGCCTTTAATCCAACCACTTGGGAGGCAGAGGCAGGTGGATCTCTGTGAGTTCAAGGCCAGCCTGGTCTACAGAGTGAGATCCAAGAGAACCAAGGCTGTTACACAGAGAGACTCTTCTCAAAAAATAAATAAATCAAATATCACAATGAAACCTAATGCTGTGTATGCTAGTTTAAACTGTTTTCAAGAACGTGCGAGTATTATGGACATTGAGTGCTAAGGCGAAAACAGCCCCTGCCCTGCCCACCTCTGTGCTCCATCTCCTTCCCCTCTCCCTTGCTCCAAAGCTGCCTCCATCCATGCTGTTCTTGTTCTCAGTCTAGTGTTCACTCTGAGGCCTTTTGAACATTCTTGAATACTCTTCCCTCAGATTCCCACACGAGTCAGTGCCTCTAGCCGACAGTACCTCCACTGCTTTCACAGCACCCCAAAGAGAAGAGCGCCTCGACTCTCACTGGCTTTATTTTTCATGTTTTTGTTTGTTTGTTTTGGCCTTATCTACTTAGTCAATTGTAGTAGCAGTCTCTCGAAAATCTCTAGACAGACCAGTGGCTAGTCCTGGAGAAACTGGTGTGGAATCTCTCTGAACTTAGAATACTGCCAGAGCTCCGTAGGCTTTGACTGGGGTGGACCGACTCACACTGACTCTTTGCTATTCTAGGAACTGTTGACTTTCAAGGACGTAGCTGTGGACTTCTCCCAGGAGGAGTGGAGGCAGCTGGCTCCTGCATGCCGGGATCTGTATCGGGAGGTGATGCTGGAGAACTACAGGAACCTGGTGTCAGTGGGTAAGGGCCAACCAAGCAGCCGTTCCCGCACATTTCTGTTGCTGGGAGAAAATTCCCCACAAAAAGCAGCTCAGGAAAGAAAAGGCTTATTTGTCTCATGATTTTAGTTCTAGTCCATTATTTTGGGGAAGTTGAGGCAAGAACTTAAGCATCACATCTACAGTAAAGAGCAAAAGCTAGAATATACCTTTGTTTGCTTGCTTTCAGCTGGCGTTCTCTACTCTAACGTAGTCCAGAGCCCCAGATGGGAATAGAGCCTGCCACAGTGGTTTGAGGTCTTCTCTCATTATTTGAGACAGCTTTCCACACCAACTTGATCTAAACAGTTCTTCAGTTAGGAATCTTCTCAGGAAATCCACAAAGAATCAATAACGAAAAAATTTAAAATACATATATTAAAAAAGAATCTTCCCAGGTGATTAAAGTTTGTGTCAAATTGACAGTTAAAAATTAACCATCATGCCAGCTGTCCTCCACAAACCTGCCCATTTTGAGAGGGCCATTTTTGCTAAACCGTTGATACCTTGGGTTCACTGGGTTTTGGCTGTGGGTTCTGTATTCGAGATTTTTGGTTCCTCTGTATATCATGCCGGGGCGGATCTGATGACTTCCTCAAGGGACAAGCTTTATGTCATAGAGCTAGAAGAGAAAGACGTGACCCTGTTGGTTATCAGAACCCCGAATACCAGCAGCTGGACCCAGGCTCTGGGGCGGTTCTTACACAGCAGCATCAACGTTCCTAATTCTTCGTTAACTCTGAGCAGGGTATCAACTTTCCAAACCGAGTGTGATCTCCCAGCTGGAGAAAGGGGAAGAACCATGGATGGCAGAGAGTCAAGACCCAGAGGATCCCATTTTCGGTGAGACCAGAGTAGATGAGCCCTGTGGGTTGGTAGACCAGAGTGCAGGGTATTCCCAGGCTGTGGGGAAGGCTGGGGCACTGGCAGGACCTGCACAGGGTCTCACTTCACCCCTCTGCCATTGTTCCTCTCTGTTCCAAGACTTTGAGAGTCTCTGCAATGGAGGGAGAGAGTCTTGTCTTCATTAGAGTTGAGGCTACTCCCCTCACAGAACAGAACCAGGAGGCGGCGGACATGAGATGCCTTAGAGATGTTTGCTGTCTCTCTAAAGTGACTTTTTCAGTGCCCACTACATTCCACAAAGCTTTTTCTCTTTTGCTTTTGTTTCTTTTCCCACTATTATCTCAACTTTTTCCCACTATTATCTCAACTTCAGTTTTGATTCTCCTTTTAACTCTTGTATATAATTTTCCTCATAACAACTTCATAAAAAGTTCTGCAAGAGAGCTGGCAAGACAGCTCGGCAGGTAAAGGTCATTGCTGCCATGACTAAAGCCCTGAAGGTGACCCCTGGAACCCACAATGTGAAAGGAGAGACCTGACTTCCTGAAAGCTGAACTCTGACCTCTGTTCACATGTGTGTGTGTGATATGTGTGTGCTAGTGTGCACACACAAACATGTAATTTAAATAATTAAAAACCTTTCTCTCACAAATAATCAGGGAAGTTAAAGAAGTGATACAGTAATGTCCAAGTGTTGGCAAAAATGCTGAGTTCTGAGAACTCTCAAGCTGACCAGAAAACAGTGAAACATTGAAAGGTCGGTGTGCCCTAGTCAGATGAGGAGCGTCTACCCGGTGATCCAGCAGCGCTGCCTCAGCCAACTATCTGAGAGGATTACTTGCCTATGTATGCGGACAGATATGTCCATGCCCATGTTGACTGCAGCATAGTGTAACCTCCAGTGTGGAATTTAGGAGGTAGTGGCAAAAGGGTCAGGAATTCAAAGCCAGCCTGCTTTACATAAGACTCTGCCTCAGAAATTAAAAAGGCTCACAGTTTTCTCCATAAAGGTCTTATACCTATTACATATCCTGTGTCAGATTTATCATGAGATCCTGACTTGCTGCTATAGATGTTATATTTTAGAATTATATTTTGTTTATTGCCACTAAGCAGTAATACTTTACTTTGAATGTTTCTATTTTGACATATTTTAAAACTTTTATTCATTGGTTTTGGCATTTTGAAACAGGATATTATTACTATAGAGCCTAGTCTGGCCCCAAACTCAAGGGGATCCTCCTGCCTCATCTTGCTGGATATTGAGATTACAGGAAAGAGCCATCACACCCTACTTGATATTCGGAATTAATATTCATAATGATCTTCAGTAGCCACTTTGTTTTACCCTGTTGTAAATAATAATTCCTTGTACATCCTCCTGGATATTATCATCCACAAATGATAATAGTGAGAATAACACAGGGTGGGGAGGGGCAGGAAACTGAGGTGCCAGGCTCACAAAGTCAGCAACAAGAAGGAAAAGAGGGAAGCTGCTGTGAGGGTTGTTGGCTCTAACCTGTTTCTTGATGGACTCTCAAAAGGGTCTTTCTAGAGGGTTTCTAAAGAGACATTAGCCAGCCACTGTAGTACATGATTGCAACACTAGAGGGACCGGCAGGAGGGGCAGGCCCTAAGGTCATACTCGTCTATGTAGGAGGAGTGAGGCCAGCCTGGGACACTTGAGACCTTGTCTTAAAAAAACAAAACCCCAAATAAATAACAAGTATTTATTTAATTCAGTGAAATAGCAAAATTCAAAATTCACAGTTCATTCTGGCTTTCCCTTCCCTCAGCTGTGGAGTGGGGTGCGTGGTGGTTTCTCCCCATCATTTCCCTCCTATCCAGGACCAGAGCCTGGTAAACTCAGACTTTGTTACTGTCTCTGTGGTGTGCACGCCTTTAATCCCAGCACTCAGGGAGGCAGAGGCAAGGGTATCTTTTGAGTTCGAGGTCAGCTGGGTCTACAGAGTGAGTTTCAGAACAGCTAGGGCTACACAGAGAAACCCTGTCTTATGAAACCAATCAACCAACCAAACAAACAAAAAAACAACTTACAGGAAATTATACCTTCCATAAATACAAATATGTCATCTGAAATACTAGTTAGTAATGGTGTAATGGGTTACTAAGTAAGAAAACTAGCCAGAATTTAAAACATTTTTTAATTGACAGTTTTTTGATAGTTTCATATCTGTATCTTATGCATTCTAATTATTATAATTGATCTTCTTCCAACTTCTATGTTTAGTCTAAAAATATTAAATATAAAATTTAAAAACTAAAACAACTAGTCAGAATTTTAAAGGATATTTACCTCAAACACAGCAGCAGCAGCCATTCTGGGTTTCTTGTAAGTTTACTTTGCATGAATGATATTTTATAGATATATTAATATGTAGTGGCATTTCATTTGTATTTTAATAAATAGTCAACCTGGAGACCCAAAAAAGCAAAACAGCCAGGCACTGGCTCTTCTTTCTACCTCAGTCTGAAATGGCGATCCTGCCTCCAAGAATCTCAGAATGAGACTGAGGCTGAGTGCTGTCTCCTCCCGTTTTATAATCCTCTCTAGTGCTGGGATTAAAGGTGTGCACTGCCTGGTTTATAGAAACTAATGTGCAAACTAATGTGGCTACTGGGATTAAAGGTGTGTGTTACCACTGCCTGGTCTGTAAGGCTGRCCAGTGGGGCTGTTTTACTCTCTGATCTTCAGGCAAGCTTTATTTATTAAAATATAAATGAAATGCTACTACATTAATAGCTATAAGGAACAGAACTAAATGCAAGGACATAGTAATTACAACTTTTAGTTAATGGTAGCATAGTGCTCTTGTGAGTAATCTTATTTAAGATCCTGTGTTCTGAACTGGTGGCTCTGTGCTGCTGCCTGGGGGTGGGGGTGGGGAACAACAATGACATCTTTTTGACCCTTCTGAGACAGCTAAAAGCAGTTGTCATTTTAAAGCCATATCCTTGAAGGTATAGCCCTTCAATGTCATTCTTTAGTGTTATTAGACCACAACTGTGCCATGTGTGAGCATAGCTAACATTTGACAGGTAGAGGCAGGGGAGCAGGGGTTCAGGGACATCTTAGCTGTGTAAAAGGCCCTGTCTCAAAAGAGAGAGAGAGAGAGAGACAGACACTCAGAGACTTGAATGTTGCAAATTTTACAACATCTAACAACAGATGCAAACAAGCTGTTTATTTGTAATTTACTGTTTAGTTCTAAGATAAGGTCTCATGTATCTCAAGCTTGTCTTGAACTTCTGATCTTTCTGCCTCCACTTCTCGAGTGATGGGATTACAGGCATATGCCATCTCATCTACTTTATGCAGTGATCCAGGGCTTCATGTAAACTAGGCAGTCCCTGTCAACTGAACAGCTCTTTCTCTATTTCCTAATTTCGTTTTTTGTTGCCTGGCCAGGCTGCATAACTATATCTAAATACAGTAAAAATCTCATGCTGCTTTCTGTACTGTTGTCTAAATCTCTATCCTGTAACACTTACAGTGATTGGTTTTTTTAAAGGTTTATTTACTCATATATTTCATGTATATGAGTGTTCTGTCTTCATGCTCACCAGAAGGAATCTGATCCACTTACAAATGGTTGTGAGCCACCATGTGGTTGCTGGGAATTGAACGCAGGACCTCTGGAAGAGCAGCCAGTGCTCTCAACCACTGAGCCATCTCTCCAGCACCAGTGGTTGATCGTATGAAGGAGTTATTTGCATCCTTTTTTTTTCTTTCATGTCTTTCAGATGTGACGAGGAAACCAGAAACCAAGGAGTCAGCCGCAGAGAATGACATTGCCCTAAAGTTCTTTCATGGCTTCATGACGGAAAGGCTCATAGAGGATGATACCATTCGTCTGACATTGAGAAAAGCTTCCAGCTACGATGGTACACTAAAAAGGCGCCAGGAAACCGGTAGGAAAGGTGAGAGACCAGCCATTTTGACCCACAAAAAGAGACACCAAGAAGCAAATAAATTCGGGGAAAACCTTGAGAGTTCCAATGTTATTTTAGAACAGAAACACCATAAATACAACCCAGCTAGACGGAGGAACAAATATAAGTTAGATTCGACTAGCGACCCGATGAGCTGCGTAGGAGCCAGAATGTATGGATGTAATATATGTGAAAAAATGTTCAAACAACCCATTCACCTTACAGAGCACATGAGAATTCACACTGGCGAGAAGCCCTTCAGATGTAAGGAATGTGGAAGGGCCTTTAGTCAGAGCGCATCCCTTAATACCCACCAGCGAATCCACACTGGTGAGAAGCCCTTCGCTTGTGAGGAGTGCGGTAAAGCCTTCCGCCATCGCTCATCGCTCAACCAGCATCATAGAACTCACACTGGAGAGAAACCGTTCGTCTGTGATAAATGTCAGAAAGCCTTCAGCCAGAACATCAGCCTGGTCCAACACTTGAGGACGCATTCTGGAGAGAAACCCTTCAGCTGCAATGAATGTGGGAAAACTTTCCGACAGATTAGGCACCTTAGTGAGCACATAAGAATTCACACCGGGGAGAAGCCCTATGCGTGCACTTCATGCTGTAAAACATTCAGTCATAGAGCGTATCTCACACACCACCAGCGCATCCACACTGGAGAGAGACCCTACAAATGTAAGGAATGTGGGAAAGCCTTTAGGCAGAGGATACACCTTAGCAACCATAAAACTGTTCATACAGGAGTGAAAGCCTATGAGTGTAACCGTTGTGGGAAAGCCTACAGGCATGACTCATCCTTTAAGAAACACCAGAGACATCACACTGGAGAGAAGCCTTACGAATGTAGTGAGTGTGGAAAGTCCTTCAGCTATAATTCATCACTAAGCCGGCACCATAAAATCCACAAGAGGAACTCTCTTCAAGAGGATGTTTAAAAAATGATACAGGACATGAGAACAAAAGGCAGCTCTGAATTGGTGATGATAAGCTTTAAAATCTCAGGACTCAAATTTAAGAAATTGATAATGACAATGGCAACTTTTGATTTTGCCAATAGTGTAAATAAACATTACATTGATTACTACTACTGTCTGACATGCAAAATGATAAATTCAGCATTATGAAAAATTAAGAATTATTTTTTTCTCATTTCATGATCGAGTAAAAAATTATTTATGGACCCACTGATTTACAGATTAGTATTTGGGAACTACTGTTTAAAATGTTACTACCTGGGCTGGGAAGGTGGCTCAGCAGGTAAAGGCACTTGCCACTAAGCATGGTAGCCTTCCTGATTTTGATCCTTGGGATCCACGTGGTGGGAGAGAACTGGCCTCCTCGAGCCACCCTCTGGTCTCCACACGTGCTTTGGTGCACACTGATGTTCAAACAGCGCTCACGTCCTTTACTCCGGTCACAGTTTCACGCATCCTTTCTCCAAGCTTCTTACACCAGCTTTTTAAACACCTGTGCTCTTCTGAAGAACTAATTTATTGATTTTCCATGCTGAATTAAATCTAGGGCATCAGGTATGATTGGCAAGTGCCACCACTAAGCAACATCAACTTTTTTTTTTCTTTTTTGAGACAGTTTTTCTTCCCCAAGGCTGGCCCCAAGAATGATCTTGAAATTAGGATCCTCTTGCTTCTGTCTCTCAAGGTCAGGGATTACAAACATGGGCCACCACACCTTATTTATGCAGTGCTGGGCTGGGTGCTAAGCGCAGAGCTTTGTGTATGCTTGACAGTCACCCTGCCAGCTACGCTACTTCCTCAGTCCTCTACCCTTTTTTTTCTTTCTTTTTTTAAGTTTTGGAACTGGACTCACTAAGTTACCCAGGCTGTCCCTGAACGCATGATGCTGCTACCTTAGCGTTCTCAGCAGTTGAGATTACAGGCTTCTGCCCCTTGAGGCTCAACTCAAGCACCTGCTGAGTATAGCCAGTTCTCCCCCCCAGATGCCTTTTGTTTTTTGCAGAGATGTCCAAGCTTGACATTGCAGCATGAATTTCATACTCAACTCTGCAATAGGGCTAGAGCTGCCCCTTGGCTTGGCCTGTTGCCAGGACACAGTCATGTCTCTCCTGATGCCAGACATGTTTTCCCCATAGCCCTTAGCGTTCTCTCTGTGCCTATTCGTTTGGTCTAATTGATCTCACTGCCATTTTACACTTCTTCAGTTTCCATCTACATCCTAGAACTCTCCTGAGCTCTAAAATACGTTCAGTGTGGATACTGATTATTCTATAATTGCTTCAAACTCGACACATTGAAACCTTTTACTGTCTTTTCAGTAAAGCCTGCATTCCTTGACTCAGAAAGCTGTGCCACCGTCTATCTACCTCTCCAGCTGAAACCTGCTCTTCTCCCCAGTTAGTCACAAAGCACTGCTCCAGGACAGCCTCAGTTTACCTGCTCTTTAGTCAGAGGCAGCCTTCAAGTCCTTAGCCCTTCCTAACTGCTCGTCGTCTGCTCATCTTCCAGCACAGTTCTCAACCTGTGGGTTTCGACCCCTTTGGGGGGGTCTAACGATCCTCTTACAGGATATGTACATTGCAATTCATAACAGTAGCAAAATTATGAAGTAACAGCGAAAATAATTTTAGGGTTGGGGTCACACCATGAGGAACTGTATTAAAGGGTTGCAACATTAAGGTTGAAAACCACTGCTCCAGCAAATCTGTACTCCATATGCTGCTCCAATGACATACCAAAACACACACTCCATTGTTATTGCTTAGAATCTCTCAGTTTATGATTAAGTGCTGAAAGAGGTCATCTTATCTAAGTGCAGAACCATTGGCATTGTTTCCGTTCAAACACATTTTGGCTTTGTCATATAGATTTTGTGGTCCCCAAATATCTTTGTTAGCATTATCAGGCTAAGCTCAGCCACTCAGCTTTCATATTCCCTTAAAGAAAGAAGCAGAGAAAGGGGATTCATGCAATGAGGTCATTTTGGAAAGAAGAACAGAGGTCTAATGATTCTCAAGACCATCTTTGTGGTCCTAACATACGGTGTAGGTTTGTCTATTTATTTATGGTTTTGGAGACAGGGTTTCTCTGTGTAGCTCTGCCTGTCCTGGAACTCACCCCGTAGACCAGGCTGGCCTTGAACTCAGAGATCCACCTGCCTCTGCTGGGATTGAAGGTGTGCACCAGCACCCAGCTGAAGTTGCGGTTTAAATAGAGGTCAAGAGGGATGCACAACTAAGCTGTCCTGGTCAAGGGATGGTCCTGCCCTTTGCCTCAGCTTGTGTTTCCTGCACGGTGGTCTGACAAGTTCTAAGGACCATGAGAAGTCTCCTGGAAGGCAAATTTCTGCATAGCATGATGCCGCTAATTTCTCTCCATCCAGCATGAGATTTTGGGAAATTAATTCCTCTGAATCCATTGCTTCAAGAGTACCAAAGGGAGAAGCACAAGTGTCTCTATCTTTGCTCCTGTCATGTTGAGTATTTCATTGGTTTTGGTCCTCATCTGTGCAGTTTCCTTTTTCTGCCCATGTTTGGCATCCCTTCATCCTTCCACAGAACAGAGAACAATATAATACACTACACATATGTATATGTGTGTATATACATACATATACACACACATATATATCTCAAACCTGTGTTTCTGGTGAACCCTTGAATTCTTGACTGAATTTATTAAATGAACCAAAAAGCCAGTCCTTAACCTTTAGACTTGAGTCTAAAATCCAAGTGCTGAGATTTTAGGTATGGGTCACCATGGGCTGGAAAGTATTTCTCAAAAACAGAAACAACTGGAGCTGAAGGGATGGCTCAGAGTTTAAAAGCACTAGCTGCTCTTGCAGAGGATCAGGGTTTGTTTCCACACTCCCATGTGGCTCTCAAACCCCTAATGCTAGTTCCAGGAGATCCGACCCCTTCTGGCTTCTAAGGTGCGCCAGGCAGGCACGTGGTGCATATACCTGCTGGCAAAATATCCATACACATAAAAATAAACACTTTAAAAAATCTTAAAGAAAGAATCTGGGCAGGCTTGTAATCCCAGCACCGAAAGAGCAGAGGTAGGAGTATCCCAATTGGAGGCCAATAAAAGGGATAAAAGAAAAGAAAAAAAAAAAAAGGCACGGACAACAGGAGCGCTAACGTCTTTGAAGTTTGAGTTCGTAATGGTTCCTTAAACTGGGAAAGCTGGTGCCAGATGTTAAGATCCGGATTCGGGTCCAAGGGTGTCAAAAGTCAGCATCACTGGGGACAGCGAGGTGACCGCCGCCCTCTCTTCGGGCTGGCGGTCGTAAGAGACGGAACAGTGACAGGTAGAGCCTCCCGGGATAAGGGACATTGTATACTGCAAGAGTACAGAAGCGCAGCCGGCTTTAGAAGCAGCGCAGCCCTAGTCTCGCGACATCGGTGGGTGGGGCCATAGCACCGGAAAGGGGCGGTNGGGGCGGTCCCCAGACCGCCGCCAGGAATTCTGGGACGGTTGTCAAGCGGATCGGCGCCGTCCCTTGTACGAGTCTCCTGGGCTTTGTATGTTGAGCCTGGCTCGATCTGAGCCCTGACGTGTGGGCTCAGTACATTGAGGGTACCCGGGGGACAGGGACTCGGGGGCTAAGTGGAAAGCACACGTCTGCCCGCTTGGAAGGCCCGGGACGATAAAGGCAGTGGCAGGCGGCCGGCACCCATCAGCGAGGCAGGGCCTCCGACCTCGGGTTGCCGCTGGGACTGAGCGCCAAGTGCAGGCATAGTGCAGCAGGTGGCCGCTTCTGGGGAATGGGAAGTTACGGAGACCTTGCCCTGGAGAGGCCAGTGCTCCGAGTTATGGTAGGCAGCTGACCCTGCAGTGTCCCTCAAGTAGAAACACCGTAAGATGAGGGCGTGGTCAGGCGCGTCTTCCTCACTTTGCCATTTTAATACACGCCCTTCCCTGAGGAGGGAATCAAACAAGGACCAGGTGAGTACGAGCTCCTGCTCTCCTAAAGTTATCGTTTTTCAGAGCGAACAGATACATAGACTCATCACTGCCTTTGAAAGGAGAAGGAAAGCCACGTTTATGTGTACTGTGTTTTAGCCGAGTACATGTAGAAGGATTAGCCTACCAATTCTACATTCTAAAGATGTGCTGATAACATCAGAATTTTATTTAACGTGCCCAGGGTTATTCAAGAAACAAATAGCATACTAGGAGATTCTACTGGATTTTCAGGATTAGTTTCAAAATCTGTGGACTCTTGATACTGACCTGGTGTTTTCTGAACATCTCATTCTTTTTCACCTAATAATTTCTAGCTATACCTATGCACTTTTTAAACATGTATGTTCACATATATTAAATATTTAATATAGATATTAACAAATATTTTTTAGTTTTGTTTTTCTAGACAGGGTTTCTCTGTAACAACACAGGCTGGAACTCACTCTTGTAGACCAGGCTGGCCTTAAACTCAGAGAGATCCACCTGCCTCTGCCTTCTGAGTGCTGGGATTAAAGGCGTACGCCACTACCATCTGGATCATAGTAGGCCTTTTTCATCATAAGATAATTTCTTACTGAGAGAGGAAAAAAAATTAGTGGCAAGCACTAGTGTAGTGGTTAACACCCAGTTTGTATAAAGAAGATCATTTATAAGGTCATAAGGGTAATTTGTGTGTGTTATTTTCTTTCTTTCTTTCTTTCTTTCTTTCTTTCTTTCTTCTTTCTTTCTTTCTTTTTTGCTATTGTTTTGAGATACTGTCTAATATAGCCAAGCAGGACTCAAACACAACTCGGCTATGTAGTTGTGAGACCTTCTCCTACTTCCATCTCCCAAGTGCAGGGAATACAGGCATACCCTGCTTCTCGTGGCTAGTAAGGGTAAGTTAAAATTCACTAAGAGCCTTTTCTCATCATTAATATGTCTCAAGACCTATAGTCATTAAAGATAGTGAAATAATATTCCAAATCTGTAGAGTTTTGAAGTAAGATAGGCAAACCTTAGTGAATTCAAGGCTAAGAAAAATAAGATTTGCCTAAACTCATCCACAATGTGTTAGTGGCAGATCCATGAATAAAACAAAAATAGTTCTACTCTCAAGATGGTTCTGCTGTCAGTGGCACATCACTTAATTACCTTGTGCGGTGTCCAAGATTCTATCTGTAGAAGTGAAAACAAAAAATCGACATGGGTGGCGGAACTTGAATACAAAGACTCATAAAGTGTACCTGTGTGTAACTCCTTGTATTTACTAATGAGTCATAAGTAAATTGACTTCTTAGGGCTCGGGATGTAGTTTAGGAGTAGAACATTTGCCTAGCACACATAAAGGCCCTGGATTCAGTTCCCAGTACTGAAATGAATGGATAAATTAGTCAATTGATATCATGATTCTTTTGGTCTCATAGAAATGTACAAGTCTTTGATGATGTTTGGTGCATTATGTAGGTCCCTCCTTGTTCAGTCTAGAACTGTACCATGGCTGAGACTGGGGAAGAGGAGACAGTATCGGCAGAAGCCTCAGGGTTCTCAGACTTGAGTGACTCGGAGTTGGTGGAGTTTCTGGACCTGGAAGATGCCAAGGAATCAACGGTTCCACCTAGCAAGGCTGGTCCTTCTTCTGAGCTCCCTGGAAAGGATGACAAACCTGTAAGCTTGCAGCCTGGCAAAAATGGACTGGATGTGTTGTCACCCATGGAGAGATTCCAGCTGAAATACTTCTATGTCACTGACCTGTGTGCTCAGAACTGGTGTGAATTGCAGGTGGTGTATGGAAAGGAACTTCCTGCTTTCTCGACACCTGAGAAGGCAACTGTTTTGGACACTGGTGCTAGCATCCACCTAGCAAAAGAGCTAGAACTTCATGATCTTGTGACTGTCCCCATCACCACTAAAGAAGACGCTTGGGCAGTCAAGTTTCTGAACATACTCTCAATGGTTCCTACCCTCCAGTCAGAAGGGCGCATCAGAGAGTTTCCTGTGTTTGGGGAAGTGGAGGGGGTATTTCTTGTTGGAGTGATTGATGAGTTGCACTACACAGCCAAGGGGGAACTGGAGCTCACCGAACTCAAGACGCGAAGACGCCCAGCGCTCCCTCTGCCAGCTCAGAAAAAGAAAGACTATTTTCAAGTTAGCCTATACAAATATATCTTTGATGCCATGGTACAAGGAAAAGTGATTCCTGCAAGCCTAATCCGCCATACAAAATTGTGTCTAGACACGCCACTGGGGCCTTCAGTGCTGAGGCATGCCCAGCAAGGAGGCTACTCTGTGAAATCTTTGAGTGACCTCATGGAACTGGTTTTTTTGTCTCTTACACTGTCTGATCTCCCAGCTATCGATACGCTAAAACTTGAGTATATCCATCAAGAGACTGCCACTGTATTGGGCACAGAGGTTGTAGCCTTTGACGAGAAAGAAGTGAAGGGCGAGGTGCAGCATTATGTGGCCTACTGGATGGGTCACCGAGCTCCTCAAGGTGTTGATGTGGAAGAGGCGTGGAAGTGTCGGACTTGTGACTTTGTTGACATCTGTGAGTGGAGGAGGGGCCGTGGAGTGCTCAGCTCTTCACTGGAGCCCAAAGCCAAGAAGTTGAAATGAATGGAAGTTAATGTTTTCAGAAATGTTGATCGTTTCTGCTCTTAATACTCCCGTGTGAAAGGGTCAGTCTCTCAGTTGGGTTTCGTGGATAAGGTTTTTATTTTTCTGTCCCCCACCTTTAATAACATTCCAATCCGGAGCCAAGATCAGGAATGAATGGAGAGGTTTGGGTTATGGTCATGGCTCTGAGATGAACTGCAGAGAAGGCAGATGTGTGTCATGTCTGCAGCAAGGGTTGTCCCTCACTGATCACTGTTTTCTCAAGAAAATTATTTGGGTTCTGACTTTTTTTATTTTTTTCTTGATGCATTTTTTTTTACATTTTTCATAATAAAAATGAAATGCTCTCTAGAACTCTTGAATTGATGTTTGTGTGTTTGCTGATCTCAGTCCTTTAAAGATGATTGTACTATACATAGTTGTGTAGTGTCACAGGCCTTTAAAGATGACTGTACTATACATAGTTGTGTAGTGTCACAGGCCTTTAAAGATGACTGTACTATACATAGTTGTGTAGTGTCACAGGCCTTTAAAGATGACTGTACTATACATAGTTGCGTAGTGTCACAGTCTTTAAAGATGACTGTACTATACATAGTTGTGTAGTGTCACAGGCCTTTAAAGATGACTGTACTATACATAGTTGTGTAGTGTCACAGGCCTTTAAAGATGACTGTACTATACATAGTTGCGTAGTGTCACAGTCTTTAAAGATGACTGTACTATACATAGTTGTGTAGTGTCACAGTCTTTAAAGATGACTGTACTATACATAGTTGTGTAGTGTCACAGTCTTTAAAGATGACTGTACTATACATAGTTGTGTAGTGTCACAGTCTTTAAAGATGACTGTACTATACATAGTTGTGTAGTGTCACAGTCTTTAAAGATGACCACTGTACTATACATAGTTGTGTAGTGTCACAGTCTTTAAAGATGACCACTGTACTATACATAGTTGTGTAGTGTCACTTCTTTAAGATCATGCATCAACACTTTAGAAATAGGGCTAATAGAGCAAGCAGGCCACGAATTTAAAATAAGCATAATTAGTAGTCTCAGGTGATGTGAGAAGAAATCAAAGAAGTGAAAACATTAGATGAAAGATATATATGGAATAACAGTATTCATATATTATACGATCTAGTAGTATCATTCCCGGGCATATCTCAAGGGAAATTCATATGTGTGCAACGGGAAATACGAAAAATATACTTTCACAAATACAGAAGCCTAGAAACTATCCCGGTGCCCATCACCAGGTGAGTGAAGTGATATATATCAACCGAAACATGAGCCGCAATGGTATGTAACACTGCATGAATCTTAGCAACACTAGGTGAAAGGGTAAGTCCTAAAAGATGACATGCACCAGGACTTCCTTTTTCATATAGCAGAAAATAGACATCTTAAGGGAAATGTACTGGGAAAGTTAGATTATAGTCTGTCTCTTTGAGGCATTAGTCACTCTAGGAAGCCAGGGCTCACAGCCTGAGGACAGGAGACCTCATCCCCTCCTAGAGTTGACGGGCCACTGCTGGAAGGATTAACACAGGTTGGGGTGGGGAGAGCAAACGCTAGCTAGACAAAGGAGAATTAGCTATGCTTTCCCTGACATTAAATTATGGTCTGGCTCCAGGTGAATTTAAACTACATAGTTTCCATAGCAAAGACATATTACCTTGTAGCCCCCACCCACTAGAAAATGCTGTAAACATAAGCTCTGCCTTTGTTTCCCGGAAATGCACACATCTTTCCTGTCAGCTGACATTGGAAGTCCCAGGGTGGCCAGAATAAGGAACCTACTTTCACCTGGAATTTGCCTATCACCTGTCTAAAGAACCTGTTCTTTCTTCAAGGTGCCTAGAACACCATTTGTCTATTTAAAGGGGACACATTTTCAGTGTACCATAAAACAGGGGAACCCTTATCTCAAATATCACCAAAGAAGCAGGAGAAACAAACTGAATGGCTATCACCTGGGAATTAAGGATATGATAGAGACAATGTTGGAGAATTTGTAAAAGTTGATGGATGGTGTGTGTGTGTGTTCAATTCCTCATACCTACATAGTGGAAAGAATAGAATGTAAGTTTAAAAAAAAAGATTAAGCATTATAGTAAGAGATAAACTAGCTAACCTTGGAGCTGGGGAAATAGTTCATTTGGCCAAGTGCCTACTATGAAGCATGAGAACCTGAGTTCAATCGCTAGCATGCATTTAAAAGTGGGTGCAGTGGGTAGGAGACTGATGAGTACTGACTGGGTAGAGACAGGCAGATCACTGAAGCTTTGTGGTCAATCAGTCTAGCCTAATTGGCAAGTTCCAGGTTCAGCAAGAGACCCTGTCTCATAAAAACAAAGTGAAGAGCGATAGAGAGAAAGACACCTGATGTTAATCTCTGGCCTCCTCACACAGTGTGCACCTATGGGTAAGTATATGTACATATATATGTATATACATGCATATGCCCCATGTATACATGCAAAGTAAGATAGTAGGTTATCTCTAAAGACCTTTTTGAGCTGTACATGATCACACACACTCTTGCAGACTGGAAAAGTAATGATGATTCTCCCCACCTACTGAGGAATAGCCAGCGGGCCAGGCATTGTGCTAAGCATTGTGTGAAATAAAAACCTGAGACTTAAAAGGGTTAAATTACTCCTCCAAGCTCCTGGTGCTCATAAGTAGCAGATTCCAGCCCACAGCTGCCCGGTGGCAATGCTTATGCTCTTTAACGTTATGCTCCAGTCTTTCTTACTAATCTTTGGGGCTGAATAGATTGGGCTGACTCCAGAAAAGTTTAACGTTTCTGGTTTTGTCTGATTTTGGACTTACCTTGATCTATACAGATACACTGGGGATGGGGCCAATCTCTAAACATAAAATTCATTTATGTTTCATGTGTATCTGATGCAGATAGCCTGAATGGTTTTTGTTTTTGTTTTTTAAGACAGAGAGTCTCACTATGTAGCCCTGACTGTCCTGGAACTCACTATGTAGAATAGGCTGGGCTTGAACTCTCAGAAATACATCTGCCTCTGCCTCCCTGAGTGCTGGGATTTAAGGTACATGCCACATCCCGCCCTAATGAGAGAATTCTTAATTCAAACATGTTCAGCCTTTTGATGTTGCAACATGATATTGTCATCTACAATGTTCACACTTGAGAACTGTACAATCAAGTTACAAAAAAATTTTTTTAAGATTTCTTTATTTGTTATGCATACAGTGTTCTGTCTGGATGTTTGCCTACACACCAGAAGATGGCATCAGATCCCACCACAAAGATGGTTGTGACCCATCACATTGGTGCTGAGAGTTGAACTCAGGACCTCTGGAAAGAGAAGCCAGTGCTCTTACCCACTGAGCCATCTCTTTAATCCCAAGTTACAAAAACCTTGAATAACAAATCTTATAATATTTTAAGTAAGTTTATGACTTTGTTTTGGGTTGTAGTCATAGACGTCTGTGCGTGCATGCAGCCTTTGGGCAGCAGGTTAGACAAACCTGAAAGTATACAATGATGTGGGATTGCCCTCTGTATGCTGTGATTACCATTAATGAATAAAGAAACTGCTTTGGACTTATAGCAGGGCAGAAGTTAGGTAGGCGGGGGAAAACTAAACTGAATGCTGGGAGAAAGACAAGGAGTCAGGAGAGAAATCATGGAACCTCCACCAGAGAAGACATGCTGAAACTTTACCAGTAAGTCACTGCTATGTGACGATACACAGATTAATGGAGATGGATTAAATTAATATGTAAGAGTTAGCCAATAAGAAGCTAGAGCTAATGGGCCAAGCAGTGATTTAAATAATACAGTTTCTGTGTTATTATTTCGGGGCTAAGCGGCCAGGGACCAACAAGCATCCCTCCTCCAACAATACAGTATTTTATTCTATTATGATTGCGTGCATGCCATGGCATGGGTGTGGAGGTCAGAACAACTTTGTGGAGTCAGGTCTCTCCTTCAATGTTTATGTGTATCCTGGAAATTGGACTTAGGTTGTCAGGTTTTCATGGCAAGTGCCTTTACCCACTGAACCATCTGACCAGCTTGATCTATAACATTTTAGATAATACTTAGTCTGCCCTTTGACTAAACTGTAAAAACAAAATGAAACAACCCTTAGCCTGGGGATATGGCTTAATGGGGAAAATGCTTGGTGTGTAATTATGAGGACCTGAGTTTGAATCCCTAGAATTCATGTAAGTCTAGGCACAGTAGTGCATATCTTTAACCAGTGCTCTTCCAATGAGATGGGAGGTGGAGACAGAATCCATGGACACTTGTGGGCCAGCAAGCCTGGCATACACAATTGTAGACAAGATCTCCTGTCTCAAAAAAAAAGTTAAAAATGAAGTCTGAAACATGACATTGTCCTTTAGCCTGCACACATATGATGTGTTCACCTGCACTCACACACTTAAAGGCACATGCACACATATATGCACATACATCATGAACACAAAATCAATGAAAACAACACATAAATGAACAATTCGGTTGTTGATACTGTTTTTATATTGTAAGCTGTGGTGGTTTGAAAGAAAATGCTCCCCAAAGGGAGTGGCAGTATTAGGAGTTGTGGCTTGTTGGAGTAGGTATGAACTTGTTGGAGGAAGCATGTCACTGCAGGAGTGGGCTTTGAGGTCTCCTATATGCTCAAGATACTGCCTAATGTGATAGACCACTTCCTGTTGCCTCCATAAGACATAGAACTCTCAGCTACCTCTCCAGCACCGAGTCTGCCTGCATGCTGCCATGTTCCACCATGATGATAACGGACTGAACCTCTGAACTGTAAGCCACCACCACAATTATATGTTTTCCTTTATAACAGTTGTTGTGGTCATGGTGTCTCTTCATAGCAATAGAAACCCTAACTAAGACAGAAGAAACTATGTGAAGATATTTTTCTTCTCAGTGTAGTTATACGTTCTTTATTTTATTTTTAAAAGAAAAGAAACTATCTTTTTTTCATTTTACATACCAATCCCAATTTCCACTCCCTCCCCCCTCCCATTCCCTCCACCTATCCCCCCATCCCACCCCTCTTCCATTCCTCAGAGAGGATAAGGCATATTGCTTTGGGAAATGTCCAAGGCCCTCTCTACTATAAGCTGAGCAAGGTATCCATCCACAGAGAATGGGTTCCCAAAAGGTCAATACAAGTGGTAGGGATAAACCCTGGTGCCACTTCCAGTAGCCCTGTAGTCTACCCCAGCCCACACACACTCCGGGGGTCTAGTTTGGTCCTATGCTGGTTCCTTCCCTGTCTGGCTGGAGTTGGTGAGCTCCCATTAGCTCAAGAAAACTGTTTCAGACCACAGCAACTCTTATAAAGAAAATGTTTAATTGAGGGGGCTTGCTTACAGTTTCAGAAGTTCAGCCCATTATGATCATGATGGGGGAGCATGGCAGGGTGCAGGCAGATGTGGTGCTGGAACTGAGAGGTAGCAGGAAGTTGACTGACAGTCACACTGAGGGAAGCTTGAGCAAAAGAGACCTCAAAGCCTGCCAACACAGTGACACACTTCCTCTGAAAGGCCACACCTCCTAATAGTGCCACTCCCCTTGGGGGTTATTTTCTTTCAAACAACCACAGTGACTAACTTGGTTTTCTATATTCTCCAGCCCACTTCTTGCAGCTTCCACTGAGAGTTTTAATTGCAGAGTCTTCTTTGGAAGCATTTTCTCATTCTTGGAGCTCCCCTATCTCTAGCCAGATCTTCACTGTCATCCACGTATTCACACAGGAAAGAAACTTCTGGTTTGTGAGGAGTGTGGCCAGGGCTTCAGCCATAGTTCCAGACTCCATGCCGGCAGTGTCCACACCGGACAGAAACTTGAGTGTGACCTGTGACTGAAGCTTCAATCACAACACCAACTCGGAGTTCACACAGAAACTATTCCGCCAGAGTTCTAATTCTGCAATTCATCAGAATCTACAGAAGAGAGAAACGGTGGCAAGGTGCTAGGTGTAGCAAGGACTTCAGTCAGTTCCAATTGCCACGTGCACCAGAGCTGTTGAAACACAGACCTCCATACTCATCACCCAAGTCCACAGGAGAGAGGCTTCAGGTGTAAGGGTGTCGGGAGGGGGAGTGGAGCTAGAGAGACTCCGCAGTGTGATCTAGAGTAAGGGCTGCAGTCAAGGCACGGCTCTGAGTCTATGAAAGAAAAACCCATTCAAGGCCACTGCGATGGTAAAGGTTTACATTGCAAGAACCTTTGTGTGACCACAGTCCACCCGGAGAAGAAAGTCTGAGAAGTGACCACTGGTCATCACTTCCATCCATTCCACATGGGAGGAAGAAACATATATGAAGCATGTGGTAAGGACTTGCTGGAGCACACAGCACCCTCTCCAGCTGAGCTCTGGTACCTCCCAGAGATTGAGCTCTGTGGAAACTGCTTCGTGTACTCTGCCCACCTTGTGGTGACTATGTGCTGAGTGGGAATCTGTCTATGAGAGACCCCTGCTACCACCGTGATGAGTGTGTGGAGGTCTCCATAGTCCGCACATTGTATGTGCACATGCAACTGTGCATGCAGAGGTCAGAGGACAACTTAAGGGATCGCGTTCTCTCCTTTCACCACGTGGGTCAAGAGATGGAATCCAGGGCCAGCAGGCGTGGCACAAGCACCTTTACCCCCTGAACCATCTTGCTGGTCCCATGCTTTGGAATCTTAATCATCTATTGTGCAGTAAAGATTCAGTGAGGTCAGAGGTTTCATCCTGAATTATCCCTGAAGGAGAGGAGTCCTACTATGTTGATAAATAGAATAATGAGTTTACTCAGCGGTATATTCAAGTCAATAAGTGGTACAATAAATTGAAAGTCAATGTCTAGGCCAGAGAGATAGTCAGTGGTGAATAGTGGTTAAAAGTGTTTTCTACTTTTGTAAAACATCTACGTTTGGTTCCCAGAACCCTACAGTGCTCACAGTGGCCTGTAAAACCAGTTCCAGGGAACTCCATGCTTTCTTTTTACCTCCAAGGGCTCCGACATACAAGTGGTGTACATATTCTCTGGGACACACACATATACATAAAATTTAAGAACACACAAAATAAAGTTTGTCTCCAACACAAAGCAGTCCACAGCACCTGAAACTGTCGACTGTGAAAGATGTTTTAGAAAAAATGTCCAGGTGTATTGGTGCCACGGACCGGCTCTCGGGGAGCTCAACGACCGAGGGAGAACAAGGGTGAAGGCTCAAGGAGAACTCAGGATTCGGCGAATGACA
>LOEQ01001145.1:347162-358925 GCA_001685075.1 Bramus lutescens | reverse complement strand
TGCCTATGTGAAAACTAACAATTTAAAAAAATGTGTATATGCATGCATAAACACGAGGGCAGGTGCCCACAAGGACCTCCTGGAGCTGGAGCTAGAGGCAGTTGTGGGCCACCACAACATCAGGAACTGTCATCTACACATGTAGTACACGCTCTTAACCTCTGGGCCATCTCTTCTCTTCTTGCACACCCTAAGCACAATGAGTGTCAAGCAGGAACTGAGTCAGGAACATCACGTAGGCCCACGTGAACTCCGGGTCATCTGAAGGGGTACAATGAGGCAACACCCTTCCCCAGAGCTCATCAGGAAGAGTCGCCGCCAATACATGTTGCATTCTCAAGGAATTGGCTGGCCTGAGTCACCTCGACTTGGGCTCCTTTCTGTTCATCTCTCAACTGGGCAGCCCCTTCATCTGAGACCCTGCCTCCTCATTTGCAAAATGGGGAAACCACACCTCCTTTCCAGGATCGGTTCTGAGAAAGACATAAATCACTCCAGAGAGCACCTCGTAACACCCAGCACCTAGTGAGGTACAAAGCACAGGTAGGAAAAGTAGAGGCAGCCGGTGAATAAGGCCTGCTTCTCCTGCCCAGCTGGGAGAACTGGGGAGCTATTTCGCTAGGCTCTAAACCCTATGAACTGATAGGGAACAAAAGCATGGGTTGTGAAAATCAAATACAGAGGGGAACAAGAAGAGGGAGGGAAGGGGAGAGAGAAAGAAGGGGGCTGGCAAGATGGCTCAGCAGAGGACCTCATTCAATCGCTGGAAACCACGTTAAAGTGAAAGAGAACTAGCTCCACTCTACATGTGTGCCCCCTGCACAAGTGTACCCCCACAATAATAAAAAAAGAGGTGATGTAAATGGTTTGATGCTTGATCTGAACTTGAAGGGCTACCCTGTAAACACTGACCTGCAGCACCTTGCCTTGGGGCCCCTCGTCAAAAAGCAGAGCCTGCTGGTACAAGGGATCACAGGTCTTCTTGGCCACCTTTGTTTTTTTCTTGGCCACACACGCCCCATTCTCCAGCAGGTAAGCCTTGATATAGGTGGCTGCAAAATGAAGGAGCATGGTTGGGAGAGACGCCATAGCCTGCCTAGTCTCCACCCTCCAGGTGGTTGGNATCACCTTGCCCACCCGCCTTCCAGGCAAGGTTATGAGTCACTGTCAACAGCACTGCTCTAAGGGCACTGGTGAGCTGAGGACTTGCAAGTACCCCAACCCTGCCAGGATCCTTCCCCAAATCTCCCACCTGCTCAGCCTCACCTGGGAGGGATTTGGAGCCTGGTTTGGGGGTCAGGCCCCGAGCTTCAATCACTTCCACCTCCAGCTGACCGCTCCGGTCCATGATGGCAATGTGTACATCTCCTGCAAGGGAGAAGAACGGAATCCAGGTGAGGCGGGATGGGGCAGCTGGAAGATGGAGCAGAGGACACCACCCTGAAGGGGATGCCCAGTGACAGAGCAAGCTCTCAGAAGATCACATCAACGGGACTGAGAAAGACTGCGACAGGCTATGGGAGAATGACCCTCAAGGAGCTTAGGTCATAGCTAATGGCTGCCAAACTCTCACCGACCTGGTTCACTACATAGAACAGGCAAGTCTGGGAGCCAGAGCCTACACCGCAGCCCTCAACCAGTCTCTTTAGTATATGTCAGACAGATACAAGAGTATCCATGCAAAGAGACGCCAAACTGTGAGCCTGCCCAGGACATCTTTGACCCTGGACAAAGGGAGCAAGGCAGGCCCCCACCGCCTGCGTGCTGAAAGCTGAGAGTTCTTAACTCACTCCAAAACGGGAAAGGTTTCAGTCAGGCTGACTTCAAGGAACTCTTAGCTTTGCTCACTGTGGGTGAGCTAAGTTTAGAATCATATAGTAGTTGTTTGGAACACTCTTCAAATGGGTGTAGAATTATAAACTTGGTCTGTCTACCCCCCCCATATTAAATGGGTGAGAGAGTTCAGTCAAACATCATAGCCACCATGTTATTGCTGGTATCTGCATACTTTGGGGGCGGGATTCACCACATCCAGAGACACCCTGAAGCTCATACTTCTCCCTCCAGTGAGAGATTGCTGGCCTCGACCATGAGACCAAAGAATCACAACCTATCTCGATATGCCTAACAGTGAATGTACTCGTCTTTCCTGGTTTGGAACACAAGGGGGCACCACACACAAAATATTCTAGGTTCTGAAGTGTCATTGAAGAGAAGGAAATGTCTGGCACTTCTCAGTGTTTATAGGGATAAGGGGTTGGGATAATGAGCAGGCTCCAGTATCAACCAAAATCTTAGAATTAAACAAATCCAATACCCAGGGCCAGAAGAGAGTTGACCTTAACTCTGTGGATCCCTCTCCCAAGGAAAGGAGGGTAGTGCCACCTACAGAGTTCTAAACCTCCACAGAATCCCAGCTCCACTGTACTCATTTCCCTCTTCTGCCATGAGGGCCAAAAAGTCAAGAATCGTCAGATCAGGGCTGAGACGAGACATCCGGATCAGGCAAGGTTCAGGTCAGACTGATGGGAGGCCTGCCTGGTCACGGGGAACTGAAGCCTTGAGAGCTGCTAAGAGGACCCGATGTGGGCTTTGAGAAGCACTTCCTAGCTGCCAGGAAGAGATGAGAAAATGGCTAAAGGTCCCCTGGTGCCAGAGGCTGTTGGGAGTAACAGGTCCAATTAGCCAAAGTTCCTAAGGAGAACATTAACATGCTTTACAGAAAATATCTAGCAGGAGCTCAGGAAGGGCTGTGAGACTGGAGAACTAAAGCAGGATTACTGATACCATTTTCCCCATGAGGAAATTGAGGGGCAGAGAAGGGAAGTGGCTTATTTGCCCGCAGTCAGAGAAGGTCAGCAGGAGCCAACACTGTGACTCAGTTTACACAGCGGTGTGTGAGGGGAACCACACATGTCTGGAAAAGCTGCTGCTGAGTAGTGAGAGAGGAAGGCTGGGGCTCTTGTCCCTCCTGCTTGCCTGCCCTACCACACACAGGGCCCCACTGAGCTCCCTCTGCTTGTCCTTCCTCCACAAGACTTACCCATGGGAGGTGTTGCCAGCGTTTGTCGTCCCACAATCTGAGCCGGTCCCAGACCATCCAGAAAATCACTGAACTGGCTTTCAGCTCCAAGCCGTGTGGGAAAAATAAACCTGCAGAAGAAAGCAGAGGGCATGTGAGGGCAGCAGGGGGGCGAGCAGTGAGGACGGATGCAGGAGCCCTTCATATGGGGAGCTGTGCCTCCGTTTCTCACCTAGACAGTGTGACTATATCACTCTAGCTGGGAGTGAACACTTATTCATTGCTGCACATTGAAGATATTTCAGGCTCCATTATTTAGACAGTCCCACTGTGTACTTCTGGCTGACCTAGACTTCACTACATAGCCAAGGCTAGCCTCAGAGTCATGACCATCCTGCCTCAGTCTCCCAAGTAGGTAACAAGCAGATACCACAGTGTCTGGCTTGGAGAAAGATATTCTGATATCATTAAAGAGACTAATGAAGAAGCCAGGCGGTGGTGGCACACACCTTTAATCCCAGAACTTAGGAGGCAGAGGCAGATGGATCTCTGTGAGTTTGAGGCCAGCCTGGTCTACAGAGCTAGTTGTAGGACAGGCTCCAAAGAAACTGTGTCTGGAAAAACCACAAAGAGAGAAAGAGAGAGAGAGAGAGAGAGGGAGAGAGAGAGAGAAACTAATGAAGATATTTAAGACATTGAATTCTTATTTTTTGAAACAAGGTCTTGTGCATCCCAAGCTGGCCCCAGACTCATGATGTAGCCAAGGTTGACCCTGAATTCCTGATCATGACAGCTCTGCCTTCTGAGATAGCAGGCATGTACCAGCATGCTCAGCTTACACGGTGCTAGGGATGGACCCAGGAGCTTCATGCATGCTGGACAAACATACTACCAATTGAGCTACATCCTAGCCCAAGCCCCAAGAGATTTCCGAAGTGAGCGTTAGAGGGCAGGGCTTGCTGGACACAGGCATCCCCATGAAAGCATGCCAAGGCCAACAATGAGAGACAAGCTGGATGGACTCTTATGGCCTGGAATGAGTTCCAAGAACTGAGGTTTGATTTTTTTTTTAACCAGAAATTTAAAATTCAAGTCAATAAGGTGAGGTGGTTCTCAAAATGGCAGCAGGGACCAAAATAACCTAATGCTGAGGTTGTGATGAATGGCAGGTGATTGTGGGTGGTCTGTGACTGGAGAGGAGGGGCTGGAAACAGTAATAAGAAAAACTGACAGTGACTGAAAGTGGGCCAGCTGCCAGCAGTGCATTGAACAGTCCGCAAAGCCTTGTATCACTAATCCTTACAACCAGGCTGTGTGGTAGGAGCCAGTATCCAATTTTACACATGAAGCAGGCATTTCCAAGAGATAAGAGACTAGGCTTGTCTGCAACAGGGATGATTGCTGGCTTGCTGGGGGATGGTGTGAAGGAAAAGTTCTAGAAACATGAGATACAACAAATGGCAATGAATTGTTGAATCCTCAGGCCCAGATGTTCTAGGTACAGCCAACAGGGACAGCTTGCTCAGGAGCCACAATGAACCAGAATATGCAGCTCTCTTAGTGGTAGCCATAAAAGGTGGGTCAGAGACAAACACCTGTTGGACAGTTTGGAATAGGGACTCCTGTGGTCAGTGACAGGCAGGGAGCAATGGGTTTATGGGACAGAACCTGCATTTCTCTTACAAGGCTCATCTGCCACCTTCAGGAAGAGGCTTCAAGGCATCTACTTTTATTAACCATGATCAACAATAGCCTAGTGTCATTCTTTTTGTGGATTAAGGTGGGTATATATGTGCATCCTCTCTCTCTCTCTCTCTCTCTGTGTGTGTGTGTGTATGTGTTCAAGAGCCAGAGGTCATCATTTGGTATCTTCCTCAATCACTTTCTACCTTAATTGTTTAGATAATCTTTCACTGAACCTAGAGTCTGAAGATTTGGAAAGACTGGCCGCTAACAAGCCCTAGGGATCCCGTCTGTCTCCTCAATAATGGGATTATAGGCACGTGCACAATTACATCCAGCCTTTTTACATGGGTGCTGGAGACCTCTATTCCACTCAGTTTCTCACGCTTGTACAGCAAGCATGTTACTGAGCCGTCTCCCCAGCCCTCTCATGTTTCAGTCTTTGTCTTGCTCTCTCCACCACCTCTCTTTTACTGACATAATGCCTCTTGTAGTCCAGGCTGGTTTGGAACTCGCTATGTAGTTAAGTCTCTGACCTTAAACTCTTGGTCCTGCCTCCACCTCTCAGGTGCTGGGTTTACAGGTGTGCACCACCATACCCACTACTTGCGTCACATTCTTAGGACACTGAGCCTCAGAAGAAATGGAGAGATGCGGACTCAAAGTCTCAGGAGTGGGGCAGGGGTGGGGGGTGACTAGTATACAGTACAGAGATTATGAATAAAGGTTATGGAACCAAGTGACCTTGGTGTAGACAATGGCTTGTGTCCTAAAAAGTGTGCCTGTGGGTAAAGAGCCTCTGCCATTCAGGAGCCCCAGTTACCTCACTTGTATAAGGAGACATTGGTGCTGTCCACATTCCCTCAGGGTGGGTACAAGTGTTAAATCATAGTGCATGGCTTCCAGACAGGGAGTCACTAGCCTGAGGTACCATCAATGCTGTGGACAAGGTAGGAGGTAGTAAATGCTAATGGCTACTTGTTTCCATGTTAGAAGATACAGTTGGCCATCGTGTCTATGGCTTTTGCATCTGTGGATTCAATCAACCACAGATTGAAAGTATGAAGAAAAAAGCTGTCTGTACTGGGCACAGATTTTTTTATCATTATTCTTTAAACAATACCATCTAGACTGGGAATTGGGGTATACATCTATAATGCCAGTGCTCAGGAGGCTGAGGCAGGAGAATTCTGAATTCAGTGCCAGCCTGAGCTTTACAGAGAGACCCGTGTAACGACTATCTCTACTGCACTTAGCTTTGACTGGGTGTTACAAGTGATCAAGAGAGGACATAATGTACACAGGCAGATGTGTCCAGGTACTGTGCAAACACTATGCCAGTGTATTTAAGGGATTCAAGAAGCTGTGGGTTTTAGATCCATGCGAGGTCTTGGAACCAATCCCATAGGGATGCCAAGGGCTCACTGTACAGTAGTGAGAGACAAAAACTCATTATTAAATAAGCCACAGGATCTCAAGACTGAAAACAATAGGGCCTTGATGAAACAGAAGCTGAGAATCTACAAACTCTGATTTCGAACAGAGCTGCAGTGTAAGCGCTGACTTTCAAACGCTTACTCCAGCTCACATGCAGAAAGAAAGGGGCTGTCAACACCTCAGCGCACTGCTGACCTACTTGCGTCCTGGATGAAGAGCTCAACTAAGGTCTCCCGGCCATCCTCCCCTGCTACACAGGAGCCCGTGCCACACAGGCGCCCCTGCGTTTTCTATTTCTTCCTCTAACACTGCTTTTGACCCACTACAGCGATTCTCCTTCCTGCCTAGGAGTCACAAGGTAAGATGCGACAGTTTTAAACACACGGATCTAGTCCAATTTTCTTCCTTAATCTCCAAGCAAGGTGATTCATAGAGACTTCACACAACTAAGCCATGAAAATGAGCTTAGGCTTAAAAGGAATTTAGGGTCACATTTTCCTTTCTGCTAATCCCTCTGAAGCAGGACAGGTGACGGAAGGCAGGAAGCCCGCGTCCCTTCTGAAACAAAAGACCAAATGATGTGCTCCTCTGAGGTGTTCTGCTGGGGGCCACGGGAAGACCTGGGACCCGGGGACCAGATATCTAGGAGAGGGGAAAGGGAGGCTGGGGCAGGGAGGTATGCAGACATCTTGGCTGGAAACCAAGTTGGCAGGTGCACGCACGTGCCCTCGGAGCTGTTGCTGTTGGTGCTTCCGTCCGTAGACTCCCGGCTGCCCTGGCGTGTGACGCGGCTCCGCATCTCCACCGCAACGCCGGTCTCTGTGCTCCGCCGGATGTTGCTGCGCAGCTTCTTAGTGGCCCCTTCTGGGGTCCCCGACCCAAGAAGAGAGAGGGAACAAGGTCAAAACATGGCCTAGGCTTCTCGAAGAGTGCTACCAACTGGGATCAAGATACAGAGAAAGCTGCCCAGGGACATGCTGTGTGCCCCAATAGAATGTAGCTAGCTACAGGTCCTGCGGCTGTGGGGTCCTCGCCTCCATTAGGTTCTCTTAACTCTGCCTTTCCATTCTGTTTCAGTCTGAGCCCTTTTCTCTCATTTCTGAAAAGTTTGTCTGTTCTGAAATTTCCAGATTTACTTTCCCTCTTTTGGATATCCTACCAGACTCAAAGACCGCCTCTCTGCTGCCCTAGAAAACCCCCATTGGAAGCCTGACCATTTGAAACTTGCCTTCTCAAGGTAAGTCTAACTGAAAAGGAGAGCATCACAAATGTCAAGTTGGATCTTGCAAGGCGAGACTCCAGGAGAGGCAGGGTGGCTAGCTTGACCTGGGCTGACACTGGATTTGAGAAAGTCCACAGCAGAACCCCCACCCTGTCTCTGCACCTTCTATTCAGGGGCCCCCAGCCCCCTCCTCAGCCTGGCAGGAAACACAGGGCACTTTCCCTCTCTGAGTAGCACACCAGCCTGCCTGGGTTTCCATGGCAACCTCCTTAGCATTGCAGTGTGGTCCCTAGACAGCAGTCCTCCTCCAGGGCGGGGGTGGGTGGGGAGATAGGCTGGGGTTTTGCAGGGACTCCCCTGCTAAAGCTTGATTGCTGAGCAACTTGACGGGGAGGGAAGTGGCACTCAGAGACTGTACCAAAAGAGCCATTTGCTGCCACCAGTTATAGGCCCAAGAAAATTGTCAGTTGAGTGGCCTGCAAGGGTGCCTAGGGCAGGGTGGCAGCACATTTATCCCTGAAGGCAGCCGACAGAGGGCTGGGGAGAGAACGTTCACGTCCACAGATTGGGAAAGGAAGGCCTCTATTCTTCATGTCTTGCCCTACTTACCCTTCAGGAAGTCCCCAATGGATGAGAGAAGGTCAGGAGGGCAAATACTAGCAGATAGGGTGGTGGAGGGGGGGTAATGAGAACAGGGGCAACATGCAAGAAGATGTGTTCTCTAAACGCAATGCAAGCCACTGTGACACACACATACACACACATAGTCATTTTAGCTCAGGCATATTTCTCTTACATATGCATAAAACAGACACACAGGAATGCTTATTTTCACATATATAAAAACAATAATCTCATGTATGATATCATGTGTCCAGATCTTACATGGACATAATGTACGCTGTCAAACAAGTTATATATAGGTGATCTTTAATACCTAGAACTGAGCCCATCTACTCACCACTACCATGGGACTCTCTCCATCCCTGGCTCCTAATTGCCTCATCCCCTCTAACCTAGTTAGAAGACAGATGGCTCTGTGGAAGGGGGGGCTGAAAGTCACTCTGCCTCCCCCTCACATCTTCACCCCCTCAACACACGCTCTTTTAGAGACTGGGAAAGCTCTGACCCATTTGGAAGTGAGATTACCTTCTTAGATAAGACTTGCCCAACGCAGTGTGAGAGCCCATGAGTGGGAACTGCGCAGAATCCTGAAAGGTCAGAGCTACTTCTCCAGGCTCCTCCCCCATTTCACAGATGAGGAGTCTGGGGTTCTGATGCCACCAGGCCCTCAGACTCCTTGCCTGCTGACATGTCACTTTCCCTCCTTGATGCTTCCTCTCTTGGAGTTGTGACTCAGCAGAGATTTAACTCCTGTGTCTTCAGGGGTAGGGGGAAAGGTCTTGCAAACTCAAGAGAAAAATCCTCCCCCTGGCTTGGTTCCTGTCCAGCCTCGGCCCCTGCTGACCCAAGGAATACTTTATGGTTTCTCTCTAGAACTGGTCCAAGTGATTGCAATAATTCAGTGTTCCTTGGAGAAAGATTCCAGGAGCCATTTTATCTGTCCCATCACGTACAGAAAAGGGGCAGTCTGGCTTGTGGCAACATCTTAGGCTCAGGCAGGAAGATCTCTGTCCTTGGTAATGGACATTTAAAAAGAGGCTGCTTCCACTCCGCATGACTCCCTGTGGGCTCAGTCTAACTAATGCCAGGCCAGATTTTACTTAGGTCCTAGCACCCTAAAACTCCAACCCCACCCTTCATTGCTCCCACAATTTAGAGAACAGATCCCAAAGGACGTTGGGAGAGTGCATTGTTAGCTCAATTTTACAGAAGAGGAAACTGAGGCCCGACTGGAAACTGACTTACAACGGTCCCATGGAGAGCTCTGATGCCAGAGCTAACCCTCTAAAGCACAGGGTGAGATTCTGGAGACCTGCAATAGGGCAGCATAATGACAAACAGGAAGCGGGCAGACAGGCAGGGGCCTAGAGGGACCAGACTATGGGAACTGGGGCAAAGGAACAAAGAGGAAAAGGGTATCGATGAACTGGGGAGTGGGGTTCTTGCAAGAGAAGGCCAAGAGCCCCAAGGGCTAGGCCCAGGAGGGGAATTCTTCCTGATTCCCCATAGCCGAGCCCTACAGGGAATCAAGCTGTTCCACTTGGGGCAACAGTGGCGCCCTTCTGAGATCTCTTCTTAGAGCAGCAATCCCTGGGGAGGTGACCAAATTCTTGCCTGTAGTCCCAGAGTCTCCCAGCCAGGATGATGCTCCAAGCCGAGGCGCTGGCATACTCAAAGCTTGCACGTGTACATGCACGGATGTATGAACATACACACGTGTGCATGCATACACACAGACACACATGCACACACACGAACGCATGCACACACACACCAATAAAAATAATAAAAATAAACCTTTTAAAAAAGTATCAATGCTTTTCTGAGTGCCTCCCATGTACCATGCATGAGAGGCTGGATACCTTTGCCCATCTATCTTATTTAATCCCTGGACAGCTCTATAAAGCATATATTTTGTCTTCAACAAACAGCAGACTCAGAGAAGTGAAGCAGCTTGCCTGAACTATCCGGCTAGTAAATGATGGGGTGTGGCTATATAGGCCAGCCTGAGGTCATTCTGCAGGAAGGGCCTTCTCCTTGGGCTCTGGAAGTCTTATAGATAAATGAGTACATCAGACTAGATGACCTTGAGGGCCCTTCCTGCTACAACATTCAGTGATTAGATGATTCACAGGGACCTGCACTTGGAAAGGCATCTGGGCAATTCCCCTGGCCCCAGACCTTGGGCCTTTAGTCATGTCCTTACATCCCACCAAGACAAGGCATCCAGAGGGCCCAGCATCATTTGTCTCTCTCCAGGTCATCCTGGCATCTGCTCCCACCCCAGCCTGCTGCTGTCTGAAGCCACAGCAGACCCCCCCAATGACTCCCAGTGATTCCAGCCCTGCCTTGGCCTTGGAGACTGTCTCTTCCAATCACTTTACACGGGAGATGTCTGTGGGGTCTGGAGCTGGATTCTTGTGCTTACAATACCAGACACAGATCTCTGGAGTTCACCATGTCCAGGACTTTGTAATAATTCCCCAGGTTGGTTTTATCCCAGCCCTCCTTGTCCCAGTTCAACTTCCCACCTCCCTGATTCCTACTCTCAAGCCTACACTGCCCACCCAAAGGTACTAATAACTTCAAGACCCTCCCCATCTAGTTTCTCCCTGAGCAGAAAGCACATGGAGCTGGAGTGCTGGAAAAGACCATCCCCCGTGTTCCTGTAGACAGCTTTGTAAAAATCTATTTTAAGGTCTGGAAAAGCACCCCCAAATACCAGCCCCAATGGGGCATCTTGATGAGCATCCTCCCTGATACTCCGGCATTCTACCCTTCCCCACCCCCGTCCAGCTGCCTACTTGAAGGTTTTTGGGGGAAGTTGTTACTCTGAGCAAAATAAGCAGGAAGAGATTTAAAACAAAGCCAGCTGGTGTCTGGACCAATGCCACGAATGGCGGTCTGGGTGGGTAGAAGTGGTTCCTCTGTGAGGTGGGGGCCACATGTGGCTGTGGGAGACAAGGTGGGTCCCCCCAAGTCTGAACTTAACTGGAATTCTGTAGGCAGATGTCTGAAAATGCATACCCTACATAGGCGCATGTGTCGGCTAAGGTGCATGTGTGGCTTTGTGAGTTGCGTGTGCATCTAAGTGATGTGGGCCTTTTTGTCTTTGTTCAGAGAACCGTATTGAGAGTTTATTTGTGACCATGGGCAGTGTAATGAGAATAACTGGACCATGCTTTCCTGGCACTAGAAGTGGCTTTCCTGAGCAAATGAACACTCTAGACATGTCACTGCAAGAGCCATGTGTTCGTGTCCCTCTCTTGTGACTTTGCAACACCTCTGTGAGACTATGCAATTATATTTGTGGGGCTATTTGTCCTACGGGGACTGAGAAATGACAAATAGAACAGGATTTTGAGGATGCATGTGTCTACAAAAGTGTGGGGTCCCTTAGCATGGCTGTTTCAAATAACTTCTGATAAACGCAGAAGCCGGTGTGTGGAGGCAGCAGCATAAAAAGAGCAGGAACTGGGAGGGACAACTGGGGCTTAAGTCCGGATGCCACCACTCTCTGCTGTGCAGTCTGAAGCGCCTGACTTTTCCTCTCTGGGCTGTTACTGCCAGCCACTGAGGACTATAGAATATCACACACACCAACTCATAAAGCACCCACAAAGTGTGCATCTACCCTTAGTCGCTGGGGACTCAACAACAACATACTCCCCTCCTCCCCTCCACCTTTCCCACCTCTTGGTGCCCACACCCCTCACCAGGCTGGGGGAGCTGCAGTGTGCTTTTGCTCCACTGGGTCAGGCCGACGATAGCCACC
>LOEQ01001145.1:324604-339599 GCA_001685075.1 Bramus lutescens | reverse complement strand
CCAGCTGACCCACTTCTCCTCCACCCAGGCTGGCCCACCCAGCCCAGGAGAGGTGGTTGTAGGCAGCTTCTGGTAGGGTAGGGCCCTCTGCCATCACATGCAGAAAAGGAACAACCCTCTGAGGGTGTGGTAAGGGAATGAGCCCAGTTAGCCTAGGTCCTATGAGGGAAGGCACCAAGCTCCAAATAGTCCCTGATGAGAATAGAGCATTGAAAATATGTTCATGAGAGATCTATCTTCTCCCATCATCTGGGTCTCTGGCCTCAGAGTGCTACCCAGGCCCTGGACACAGTCTCAGTCACAGCCCTAATCACAGCCCTCACAGTAATGCAGGTGTTGTGGTCATATCCCTGTCTCTGTCCCAGGGCTCAGCATATTCACAGGTCCAGCAGATGCAGGGCAGGAGGAGCCCTGCCTCCTGTGCAGAGAAAGCTTGTGGAATGCAAGGCCCATCTCCTGCTGTACTCCAGGGTAACGTGCCTTCTCCCAGTCAGGGACCCCTAGGGACATGGCTGTGTATTCCCCCAGAACCAGTGACTTCGAGCAACACAGCCTCCAGGATGGTCAGTCACCAGAAAGGACTGTCTTCACCCAGGACGAAACCCACCCCTCTGCATGACACCTGCCACCCCCTTTTCACTGTGTCTCCTGTCTACCTGGAACACTCTTCTATGGCTTGCCCAACCACCAAGCTTGTCTACCCCTCCACCCTTGTCTACCTGCTTCCAAGTCCTCTCAGCTCCCTCTGAAGATCATTTCCCAAGCAAAGAAAGCCCCTCTCTTGCTCCTCCAGAACTCTGTATCGTCCTTGAGTGTTATGGGTTAAAGTCCTGATACCTTGTACCTCAAATGTGGCCTTGATTGAAAATGTGACCTTTGCAAATGTGATTAAAGTCTTCCTGAAAGTGGTGGGAGGTGGAGGTTGTCCCTACTCCAACTGGTTTTCCGACAGGAAGACAGCACTGAACAGAGCAAAAGAGAAAATGGTTTGCAAGTCCAGCCTGGAGCACCAACAAGCCGAGGACTGCCAAGGATAGCCAAGGATCACCAAGGACTTCCAGTAGCCATCAGAAGCAGGGGAGTGGCATGGGATGGGTGGCCTCTCCCAGTCTGCACAGGAAGCAACCCTTCCAGACACCTTGATTTCAAACTTCCCACCTCCAGAGCTGTGGGAGAACAGATCCAGACGGCTCTGAGACACCTCATTTGTGGTACTTTGCTCCAGCATCCCTGGGACATGAACAAACTGCCATCTGTAACGTGTGTGGTGCCTGTCTCCCACACCCAGCCCAGGCTGTGAGCTGCTTAAAAATGGGAACTGTTATTCACCCTAAATCCCCGGTACCTGGCATGGGTCTGGCAACATAGCAGGGCTCTGTAAATATTTATTGAAAGGATGAATGGCAACCGAAAGTATTAAATGAACATTGATAGAGAGAGGAACCATGAGTCAGTTTTATTTTCTTCATGTAACATATTGTGTTTTCTAAAGCTACTACTTTAGAAACTGTATTAATGCTATAATAAAAAACAATAAATATTTTCCTTTCGAAAACATATGCTAAAATAACAGACATTAGCACCCGTGTGTTCTCTGTGAGCAGGGACAAACTCTACTACATGCTTGATGACTGATTTCTATTGATTAATTGATTCCTCCTTGGGTTTCCAGAGTACTTTCTGCGGTTGGAGTTACAGTCTGAGCTCTGGGGCCTGAGAGGTGGGAAGGGTACACAATCTTCTTGGCCATCTCCACTATCCACTCCTCCACCACAGACTGTNGACTGTGGAATCTGGCCAACATGGCAGCCATCACCTGACGGTGCTAAACTTGGCTAAACTGAGATTATCCCCCATATCCTGGTGAAAGGCCGTGCACCAATACAAGCAGGGTACACAGCGAACACATCAACCAGTGCTCTTCAAACTCAGACGTGAGCACAAATCCTGACCCTAGGGCTCACAGGTGGAGCCTGGGATTCTGTGTTTTGTCTTTCTACCTGCTTCCAGATGATGCCCTTGCTGCTGGCCTATGATCCACTCATGGACCCGAGATGCCAAGGGAGACACTCTGGGTGTTCTGGTAAAAGAAAGAACACCACAGGAGTTGGGGCACCAGAAGAAGTATGAAGCAGAGCCGAGCAGAGGGCAGGAGGGAGTGTGGGGACAGAAAGCAGTGGGAACCACTAGCAAGGTCTACAGAACAGGCATGTTCAGAGGCTCAAGAACAGAGCCTGACAGAGGAGCAGAAGGTGAGTGCAGCTGGGGAAGAGGGGACCAGGAAGAGAAGTTAAAAGCTGTCAATGAGGGTCCTTGACTATGGAGCTATGAAGTCTGTCTTTAATCCTGCAGGAGTGAAGTCTAACAAGATTTAGGCACAGTGTTTCCAGAGATCAATCTGGCACTGTGTGCAGATCAGAACCAAGCTTATGGGAGGATGGCTGCTCTGGACAGGCTGGAAGGGCTGCATGGTTGCCCTGCATGGAGGGGACTGATGCTCTGGGCAGGTTGGAAGGGCTGCATGGTTGCCCTGCATGGAGGGAATGGCTGCTCTGGGCAGGCTGGAAGGGCTGCATGGCTGCCCTGCATGGAGAAAGAGGGAAGGGATGGGATTCAAGAGTCTCTAGAAAGGGTGAAGAGACAAATTTGGGAGAAGGGAGTAAGCAGAATCCAAGCAATTAATGGAGAGGATAGGAATGTGAGGTGCCATCAACAGATCCCAAGGGGTCCCTAAAGATAAACCCAGGCAAAGCAGAAAATGAGCACCCAATAGTCACCAGAAGTCTAGAGCCAACCCTGCAGTTTATGGATGGAGACACTGGGCAGGAAGCAGATCCGCTGAGCTCAGGAGACCTATAGGAGTGAGCAGGAATGGGTGTGTTCTACCCAGAGAGGGAGAGACATGGAAAGGAAGTGGGATGCTCAGAGGAGAGTATAGTATAGATGGGCACAGGACACGAGTGACAGGCAGGAGAAAGGGACCTATAGATGGGAGAATGGGCAATTCCAAGGAGAAGATGGACATGGCGGTTAGGCCTATAATTCCAACGTTTGGGAGCCTGAGGCTTGAGGAACTCCATGAGGTCAAGATTAGTCTGGGCTGCAGAGCCCTTGTCTCCTTTTTGTTGTTATTTGCTTGTTTTTTGTTTTGTTTTGAGACAGGGTTTCTCTGTGTAGCTCCGACTGTCCTGGAACTTGCTCTGTAAATCAGGAGTGGCCTAGAACTCAAGAGATCCACCTGCCCCTGCCTCCCAAGGGCTGTGGTAAAGGCACATGCCACCACATGTGGCTGTGAATCCTTGTCTCAAAATAAAAAAAAAGTAGAATTCAGAGAAGATGCCATAAGAATATAGGTGGACATTCCCAAACCATCTCACTGTGGACCACGGAGACGTCTTCCTTAGAAGCAGGAGAAGTCAATGGACAAAGAGAAACACTAATTGATGGAGTGACTGGATGGATAGGATCTTGCTATGCAGACCAGGCTGGCCTCAAACTCACAACCCTCCTATCTGACCCTCTGGGATTACAGTTGGATACCACCATATCAGGTAGGAAAGGCAGAATTTAAATTGGCAGAGAAGGGTCTGGATACCCTGTAGAAGGCCTGGGTTTCAGTATGATTCCAAATGCCATGGGGCCTCCAAACAGTCCAGCCCAGCCCAACACAGGAAGAACAATTACTGTACCCCAAAACACATGTAAAGCACACCACGTGGCTACAGAATTCCCAGACAGAGAAAAGATACAGGGAAATAGGACGTTGGATCGGTCTAACAGTAGATAAGAACATCATTTATTATCCACAGGGTCTTCTGTGAGAGTGAGCAGGGGCACTCCAGACAATCCTATGAGGACCACAGGCAAACATGCAAACCCAGACCTGAGACACTGAATCTCAGTAAGACACCCACCTGCTTCCCCTACTCCCCTTTCATAGATGGGGTGAGGAAACTCGCAGGGTGCTGTGGCAGGGACAGGTAAACTCATCCTGAGAGTGGGGGCCTGCTAATGGTGTTAAGCTCAGAGCCTTGCCCTGGCTAGTGCTCCCTTGAGCACCAAGGCTCAGCCAGGCAGCATTAGCAGCACCAAGGACAGCGGCCAGCACTCACGCCTGCCAGCCCCTCCCCTGGTCAGGGCTGCCTTCCAGGCTGATCAATATTTCATGAAGGGAAGGGGCTCCGATTACTAGCCCTGCACCAAGCCGGAAGGCGCCACCGCTGTGCCCACTGCCCACCCGGGGGACATTCTCTCATATCCAGCACAGCTTCAGCTGACGTGGACAGACAGGAGTGGCATCTGTTCCTGCATGCCCAGGTCTCTTCCAGTTCAGTGATAAATCTTCACCCAGAACTGGAGACACACTATACAAAGAAGGCCACAAACACATCAAGCACAACCACACCCAGCACACAAGCTACTTGAACAGGGCCTCAGGCATGCAGTGTGAGCATGCACACAAACATGCACACACACATTACAGAGGGCCAATGACCAGAGACCCACATACATCTGCCCACCACACACACACACATACACACACACCACAAACTCAAATGCTTCCTGAAAACTCCTTAAGACAACCCGAGACACACTGCATGAGGGTCAGTGAGCAGCAGACATACTGTATTAACACATGCACTTGCATATGCATGCACACACAAGTGTGTGTGCCCCCCCAGACACACATAAGACATGCCTTGACAGTGATCCTCTCTTACCATGGACACACAGCATACACCCACAGTCTGCCCAGGCTCCCACTTTCCTGGTGCCCAGGGCAATGTGTATCTGCTATGAATGTGACTGCAGGAGACAGACAGACCTCTCTCTCTTTTCCTCCTTCCTTTCTACTGTCTGCTCTGGACTTGAGCCCTGTGGAGAAATCTAGTCTCTGAGGCTTTCTGGTAGCTGCTGTCCAGGCCTCAGGGACAAACAGAGGCACAAAGAGCTGGGTAGAGGAGAGAGTCTGGAAATGGTGACCCTTGAGAGTTCAAAGCCTCTTAGCTCTGTTGTTCTAGGGCTCCAAGCTCTAGGACACAAAGCTCCAAGGACTGCTTCTCTTACCCACAACTCCCAAAGCCTCACTGCCGTCTGCGGTTCCAGGCTCCTAGGGAGCTCGAAGTATGTTGTGTGTGGAGACAGGAGGACCGTAGGTCTGAGCTCCCATCCTTCCACACTACACTTCAAGTCCTAGCCTGGAGTGAGAGCATCTCCTGCCTCCATGTAGACATCTCAACACCAACAGCCCCTCTCAATCAGGCTGTGGGACCACACACAGATTCTCCAGTTTGCAAGGTCTCAAAGCAAAGAAAAACAAAACAAAGAACAGCACAAGCCTGGTGGCTGAGTGATAAAGCAGGTGTGAGGCTCTGTGTATGACCCCAGCACCACCAAAAAGAAAGAAAGGGAGGAAGGGGAGGTGGGGAGGAAAAAGGGGAGAGCCTGAACACAGAATAAGCAGAGGAGAGTAGGTCAATATAGCAGGGAGAAACTTCATTTTTTAGGTAAGTGGGTGGAAGAGACAACTTCAAGACCCGGTGGGCAAAGATCTCTAACATCCCACCGCCATGATTTTGCATTGTCCACACATCAGTGAACCACATTGATGACTTCTGCCAAATCACAGTCTCCTGTACATTATTTTCTTTAAATTGACACTTTCCTTTTTGGTTTTGTTGTTTGAGACAGGGTTTCTCTGTGTAGCTTTGGAGCCTGTCCTGGAACTTGCTTTGTAAACCAGGCTGGCCTCGAACTAACAGGGATCTGCCAGGCTCTGCCTCCCGAGTGCTGGGATTAAAGGGGTGCACCACCACTGCCCGGCTTTAATTGACACTTTCAAAATTTAAGTGAACTATTTTAAATGGAAATTCTGTTACTACTATAAACAAAAAGTCAATATCACTTCCAATAAATAGAAAAAAACTGTAAAAACACACAGTCAAACAACAAAGTTGTACATTGTTGAGGTGGCTCGGTGGGTAAAGGTGCTGCCTCCAACCTGATGACTGAAGTTCCATTTCTGAGACCCACATGGCGGAAGGAGAACAATCGACTCCTCTGATATCCACTCGTACACGGTGGTGTGTGTCCACTCACCCACACACCCGCTCCACAGACAGACACATACTTTTACAGACATGACAGTTCACACTGTAACTCTGGTCCCGAAGAGGCTAAGGCAGTGGCATAACTGCCAGAAGTTTGAGGCCAGCCTGAGTTTCATAGTATGTTCCAGATCAGCCCAGGATAGTGTGAGACCCTGTCTCAAAAAAGCAAAGCCAAGTAAAGTTAGCTCCACTACTACAGTTCAGCTTCATGGAGCTGCTGGCCACAGTGCTCAGCCCAGTCTGAGATCTCTGCAGAGAGGGAGAGAAGAGGGGCTGGAAAGTTCTGAAAGACATTCATATCTATACAAACTCATTCTTCCTGGGCTGGGGGGGGACCTGGACTTGCTGGAGTTGAGATGAAACCAGAGTTCTCACTATGTAAGTTGATGCTATGCCATGGCAGATCTGGAAGCCCCTGTATACCATCACGGGTCCCAGTGAAAGGTTCATTTCACCTTCTAGGAAGCCCGTCCACCTTGCCTTCCACTCAAAGGAGCTGAGCACAGACTGGGAATAAACATTTTATAGGAATTGCTCTTCTTGGAGCTAATGAGATGGCTCAGCAGGTAAAGGTACCTGTCACCAGGCCTGATGACCTGAGTTCAATCCCCAGGACCCACATGGTGGAAGGCAGAGAGAACTTCCACAAGTTGTCCTTTGACCTCTACATGTGTGTTATGACATGCCCATATGTACATGCATACACATACAAATATACATTTTTATAAAGAAATTTATCAGGGTTTGTTTCTTATTTACAATTCATCACTATAGTCCTCCATCTAATATGAAACTCATGGCAGGGATTATAATCTTCATTTTAAAAAGAGAAAAGGCTCAGAGAGATTAAGAGGTCTGCCTAGTCACACAGCTCTTCAAGGCAGCTCCACGAGGAGGAGATTTGACTTCCACACAGATGACATGTGTCCTAGCATCAGGAGCCCTCACTCTGGGTGATCCTGGGTTGGACAGTGGGGAAGGCAGAAAGATGGCTACCTGGCATATGCTTAGAAGGCTCTCACAACCCCAAAGAGCAAACAGGCAGGTGAATAGCCAATACAAAGAGTTTTATTCCGGAGCCACACCGTTGTATGTCTCTGGGTTATCAACACCAACTCTCTGAATCTCAGTTTCCATGTCTTTAAAATGAGCAAAATAATATCACATCTTTATCAAGATGCAAGGATTAAATGGAAGCATGTATCTGGTGCCTGGTACGGAGTAAGTGTCCAAAAGGGCTTATTACTAGGGAAGCAAGACGAAGAGAATCAACACAGGTCAGGAATGGCTGGCTGGTGAGCTAGGCACAGGTCAGGAATGGGTGGCTGGTGAGCTAGGCACAGTCAGAAATGACTGGTTGGTGAGATAGGCACAGGGAGGAATGGTTGGCTGGGGAGATAGGCACAGGTCAGGAATGGCTGGTTGGTGAGACAGGCATGTGATGGTTCTTTGCTGAGAAAAGGAAACGAATCTTTTTTAAAACAGGGTTTCTTTGTGTAGTCTGCTGTCCTGGAACTCCATCTCTAGACCAGGCTGGCCTCGAACTCAGAGATCCACCTGCCTCTGCCTCCCAAGTGCTGGTACCAAGGCGTGCGCCACCACTATGACTTCAGCCTTAAAGGGAGAGTGTGATTTGAGAGGGAAGATAATCTGGTCAGTGTGGTGGTCTAGCACTCAAGAGGCAGTGGCAGGGGAATGCAAGTGTGTAGCCAACTTGGGCTAAATGGTGAGATGGTGTCTCAAAATTTCTAAGATTGAGGTTGCCACTTGGGGGGTGAGCGCTTGTGCAAGGCCCTGGAATTAATTCCTGGCACTGGAGGGGTATGGTGGAATGTAGCTCTGGCTGTGCAGGCCTTCCCTCACCCCATTCTAAAGAAAAGGGGAGAAAGTCATCATCCCATCCTGTCTCTCTCTGCTTGGGCCCTTAACGACATGCGACATGGTCTTCAGTGCCTGCTCTGGCCAGTATTACCCTGGGAAGAGTCCCCTTTAAGTCACAGCTCCCAGCCCCCTTTCTCCAGGTGCTGTCTGCACGGAAGGCTGGCACTTTGCCCACCTGCCTGCTCCACCTGGCACCTTAAATACTGAGCAGATGTCTTCTGAAGCACTTGTCCGGCTAACAATAACACTGACACTCACACACACACCCCTGAGGTAGGTTCCAGTGGCCATGTTCATGTCTGGCTTTGCGATCCCTCACAGTGGGTTATGGGTGTGCGGCCCAGGGTGGCACCTGACTCCCTCAGAGCCAATCAGATCTTCGCCTAGGAATTTGGGTTTAGATCTGCCAAGTCCTAGGTGCTAGTTCTGAATGTGGCTGGAATCCAGGGTCACAATACCAGAATCCCTTCAGAGGGGACAGAGAAGCAACAGCTGCTAGCAGGGTGCAGAGAATGAAGATTCAAATACTCTAACCTTCCAGGTCCCACCTCCCTAGGCTAGCCCCACCCCCAGCCTTGTTCCTTGTAACAAACCTTCCTCCTAACACACCTCTATTACTGAAGCTGGTTTGCTTGGATTTTCCTAAGTAAGGCAGGAGCTGGGGGCTGGAGATATAAAGATGAACATCCCAAGGTAGAGATATAGAGTTGGCACTGATATGGCAGGGGCAGGCCAAGGGTCCTATACAAGCTTCACAGTGATGGTAGGTGGCTGAGATGGTTTGAAGGAGTGAGAGACATTCTCTAGAGACAGGCTGGGATGGGCGAGGCATGGCAAGCAGAGGGAACTGCAAGCGTAGGTACACTGAGGCACAAAACAGCCTGGCCTGCTGGAGGAGCTGCCAGGTGTTCAAAGTGTGCTGCGGAAGCAGAGAGGTGGGGATGTGCAGGGAGTTAGGTACAGATCATAAAGAGCTTTGAATACCATGCTAAGAAGCTGAGCCCGTTTCCTGTCAGCTATGGGGAGCTATTGAAGTATTTTAAGTAGCAGGGGGTGACAGGGTCAGTTCTATGTTTTGGAAAGATCGCTCTGGGATGTATAGAGAAAAGACTGAAAATGCAGGCTTGGAGGCAGTGAGGCCACTAAGGACGCTGCAGGATGAGGTACCTGCTCTTTTATGCACCAGCCAACTCACTGTGTACCTACTATGTGCCAGGGCTGGGTAACACAGGTTCCAGATCCACCGAATGCTCAGGTCAGCAAAGCAAGACAATGGGAAGAAAGTAAAGGGTGCCAAGCGTCATGAAGAAATGCAAGGTCCTGGGGATGGGATTCGGCCTAAGCAGTCCCTGTGCGATCATGAAGACCTGAGTCTGAATCCCAGCACCCATGTCAAAAGTCAGGTAAGACTGTGTGTGTGCTTTAAATTCAGGATTAGGGGACAGAAATGGAAGAATCTTACTAGCCAGCCAGCCTAGAACCAAGACCATGAGCTTCCGGTTCAGTGAGAGACCATATCTTAAGGCAATAAGGAAAGGAGCAGATAAAGGAAGACATTGTGCTCATAGACAGGTATACCCGTACCCACGTGTGCATGAACCACACGGCACACAGGGAGACACAGGGGAGGAGGAAGAGGCAGAGGAGATGGTCCTATGAAAGTGGAGTATTTAGATCTTGGCTTTTAGACTTCTCTGCTCAAATGACACTTGGTTGGTGTCTAGGACTAGGAGTCAGCAGGATCCCCAGGAGGGGGTGTGTATCCGGGACAACATGTGTAAATGTCCTGTGGTGGAGGGTAAGGAACAGGATGATGTAAGTAGGGAGGTGAGGACCAGATCGCACGGGGCCTTGGAGACTGCGTCAGTAAATCTGGATTTTATTCTAGGAAGTCCTGGAAGTTTTAAGCAGGGAAATGACACAGGCAAACATTTATCTTTAGAAGACTGTTCTGGCTACATCTACAAGACGATAGCAAGCGGGGCAGGCATGAGAGTATAAGGAGTCCAGCTAGGAGGCCACCGTGGGAATCTAGATGACAGAGAGTAGTGTCCAAGCAGGGGGTGTGGGTAGGAAGAAGGGCCACAGACCTGACCGAAGAGAGGAATGCTGGAGAACAAGGCTCGCTAGGCTTGGCTGTAGGCTGTGGGGGCGAAGACAGGGAGGTGTCCAGGAGAATTTCCAGCTTCCAGCTTGAGCAAGTGGGTGGGTGATGGTGACGGTGACAGAGACAAGCCAGGGACCCTAGAAGCAGAGCAGGTGCAGGTGGGTGGAGCTGGGGACCTGGGTTTGATCCTAAGGCTGTGTCTAGGAAGTGGAAGACCTACAGGTACTGAACCCAGAAGAGATAATTAAATTCAGAATAGAAAGTAAGATGACCTTGGGGAGGGTGGGCAAGGGGGTATTGGTATAGGGAGAAGAAGGGTCAGTTTATCTCTGAGGAGCCATGGCAACAGCAGGACCTGGGGGCAGAGCAGCGAGAGATTCTGGGCTTGGACAGTCAGAATCCTGAAGCCAAAAATTTATCCTCTTTCAGACCCCGAAGGCATCTGGCCTTGAGTCTCCCTCTCCCAGCCAAGGAGCATACCCTGGGCTTAGACTGTGCTCAGATGAAAGCTTTCTCTTCCCGTGTACCCCTTCATCCCTCTGGGCAAAGCCAAGCTCTCCCTTCCAAGCATGAAAGTGCATGTCTATAATTCCAGTGCTTAAGGAGCTGCGACCTGAGAATTGCCACAAGTTTGAAGTAGCAACCAGGCAAGCCAGAGCTACACAGGAAGATCCTGTGAGTGAGTGAACTAATGAATGAATGAATGCCAAGTTCTGCCAGGCTCAGCTCAGGCAGTCCCTCACCTAAGTGAAGACTTCCCAAGCCATGCTGCTGTCTTGTTACCAGTCACCCTGTCTTTGAATCTCAGGTCTCTCTCTGGGCGACTGTGGGACTGTGGTTAGATAACCTCAGTTCCCTCATCCGTACCATGGAGATGATGATCATCTTCCCCTCATTGGTGAAAATGAGTGTGTAAAGTGCTTAGCGGAAGAACTGTAGGGTAAACGCTGTGTAAACCTAACTGTGACTAACACCCCACCTACCTTTGGACAGATAGTCGCTCCCCCCTTCAAAGTCCTCCCCTCAGGAGCTATTTTCAAGGCTGTCCCCTCTCTCTGGATTATGAACTAGATAATATGAAAAGACCAGTGCTAAATGAAAGCCCAGGCCCTTGTTCAAAACAATTCTTTTCAGACAGTGGTGACAGAAAATTAAAGCGTGGAGTCCTACTAAGCACAGGGTTCTGTCCCTACCTCGAGCCAACTTCCCTGGCTAGCCATCACATGAGGTAGTAAAAAATGCCACCTGGCATAGGGCCTTACAATTTCCAGCTAGAATTTCACTTTCTGCTTCCCATTTCAAAGCTGACGAGAGACAAGTTTAGACACAGGCATGCTCTGCTTGTGAACTGCTGAGTTAAGATTTGAACACAGAACGGACAAGCATCAAAGCTCTACTACACCTTGCCCCCTGGCTCCCCAGAGGCTGGGAAAACCTGGCCCCAAGGGCTGAGCTCAGTCAACAAGGCTGAGATGTGGCTCAACCCACTGAGAGGAATCTGAAGACACTAGGACTGCCTCCCTCCTGGGAAGAGTCACATAAACAAGGGTTCCCTGGGTACCCTCTCAGCTGTTACTTAAGGGAAGGGCTAAGAAAGGGCAAAAGGTCACTCACAAGGAGGCTCCCTTGTGGCCCACAGGCATACCTGGAACTCTGGTCCTGCCTCCACTCCTTAAAACCCTTTAGGGGTTGCCACTGGCTTCATAATAAGCCTCCACATCTCTAGTATACTGATAACCCAGGGTTGTGGAGCTTGGCTGTACCCTAGCCTGCCACACACTGCTCCGCTATATCACCAGGATGATCCCACACCACCAGAAGCCCCAAACACTGCTTCCTCCCTGTTTATCCTTGCTTCTTTGCCTCCTTGACTACATGGCACCCCTCCAATGCCTCACTAAGAGGCCACCCTCTCTGGAAGTTCTTCCTGAACCTCAGAAGGTAGGGAAGCAACCTGCAGTGATAGGCCCATGAACCCTTACTTTCAACACACGTCATATATGCTCTAGACCATGACCCTACTAGAGAGGGCCTCCAGGGTTCCCAGAACTTGCTGTACCAGTGGTACTGAGTGACAGATGCGCCAATCCTGCAACAGAGGCAAGAGGACCCTCACTCCCTTCTCCCACTCCTCCCCTGCCTCCCCTTTCTTGGTTCTGGCGCAATGGCCTTGATTGGTATTTTGGAGTTTTTGTTTGTTTTGTTTTTGAGGCAGGGTCTCATGTAGCCAAGGCTGGCCTCAAACTTGCTAGATAGCTCAGGTTAGCCTTGAGCTCCTGATCTACTTGCCATCAGCTGGGATTATGGGGTGTACTACCATATTCGGGTCTTATTCAGCTATCTTGAGCTCCAAAAGTGAAGAGTTCACACTTGCAAGGGATGAGAATCATCAAACAGAGAGAGAGGGTCTCCACCTGTCCTAGGCTGACTGCATATTTTGGTAACACACTTAATCCAGCAGTACCGTCTAGGCAGGTGGGCCAGTCTGGATGCAAAGCACACTTGGTTTGGGCTTGGGTTTTTGAAATAAGGTCTCATTCTGTAGCTCTGACTGGCCAGCAACTTGCTATGTAGACTAGGCTTGCAACAATCCTTACTGCATCTGCCTTCCCAAGTGCAAGGAATACAGGCAGGTACCACCAAAGCCTGGCAATCACTCTTGCTTTCCAGAGCCAATGAAGGCCAGGGAGTTGAGATGGATACGTGTAGTCGTCACAAGTGGAGGACACGAACCTCACTCTGTCTAATGCCCAAGCACCTTGTCTCCTCTCTGCCACTGACCCAACACCCTTGTGACTCATCGGCCACAACGAACGCATCTCAACCACGGAGCACATCCCAGCCTACAGAGCTCCTGTGTCCAGTTACAGACATCTCTATGCAACACAGACCTGCCATGAAAAGAGGCCAGTGGCCAAGTCATCTGTACCCACTGTGAAAGAAACACCCCATGTCAGCCAAACACAAATGGGGGAGGCACCCCCATTATCAGCAAAATGTTGTAGGAGACACACTCTGCGCCCCAAGTCAGCAGAATGCTAGGGGGAAGAGCCACTGCCAGAGTCAGCAAGAGGCTCTGTGCGAGGCACTTTGCTACACCCCCTGAGCCTGGGCTCGTGACAAGACTGAGGTACACAGAGAAGCCTTCCAAAGCAGGGTTCCTAGGGCCAGAGAGCTCTGGGTGGCTGTTTCCTGGGAGGGGGGAGCTTCAGCTGGGGAGTGGGGCAGACTCAGGTGAGAGTTCTCACATGGCACTAATGAAATCAACCACCAGCCTCCCTCCCCCTCCTCTGGGACCCTCCAGGCTCCAGCTGATGCAATGCCCAACCTGATAATTGTTTTCTTCACTCCTTAAAGGGCCAGCCACTTCTGCAACTATGGACAGACATCACCTAGACCCCTGACAGCGCCCTCCCCGAGCTCAGCATCTGCTCAGGGAGAGGAGGGACTCAGAGAGCCAGCAGCATCAGGCCTGGGCTCCAAAGAGTAAAATCCAATCAATGTCCAGAGACTAGGAGTGGCAAGGAGTGAGAGAGAACAGTTAAGACAGTGATAGCGACCACATCCCCTAGAGGATGGGAATAAGGTCCCTTCTGAGTCCTCAGCTCCTGGCTCCAGCATGTACTGGGCACAGTGCTGTGTATAGCTCAGTAGTTATCACCTGAGCTGATGAGGACAGACACAGGGATAAGCTGCTCAAACCTACCACTCACTGTATTTACTCCTAAAACACAGGTCTGTTTTGCTGGAAGAGCCCCTGAGAAGGCAAGTGATTTCTTTAATATCACAAAGCCAGGAAGTATCAGAGCCTGGGTGTGAAGACAAGTTTAATCAGCTCTGGGCTTTACCCCTTGTAAACGGCCAGATGTCTGTAGAACTCTAGGAAGTTGCACGGACCCCTCCAGCAGGCCCCTGTCCAGAGAATGTCCCATTAGGCTACCCTCTTCGCTTGACTGTATGGACAGTTGCCAGCTGTGTGATTGTGGTTATGGACTAATTGGTGGCTGGCAGCAACTGTGGAGATGGTTTGTTAACCCCTTGGTGAAAGACCCTCTCTCCACCACTCAGGCCCCAAAGCCAAGTGTGAAACTGTCACCAGCAGAGAACTCATAGACCTCACCCTTAGAGACAGAGTTGGGCACAGCCATTCCCCCAGGCCCAAGCCCTGAAGGCCTGTGGTGACATTGCCAGCTAGAGCCCCTTGTTTCTCCGGCTTTAGGTATAGAATTTCCCACCTCAGCCTGGGACTACAAGGGCTATGGACCATTCATGAGCTTCTGTGGCACTAGGAGGGGACCCACTTCTTCAGACTGGGCTGTCCAAAGGTGACAGGGGCCTGGGTTCCAGGCAGTCAGGAGGCCAGCCAAGGGGACCTATCCTCTCAAACTAACGAGATGATGCCAGAATGGCCCATGAAGGGTCTTGCCAAGCTTCCCTGAAGCCCTGGGCAACCCGTCCTGCCCCTGACCACTTTTCCCCAGCTTCCCAGAAGCCCCCTCTTCCCACCCTGAGGCTGCGTGAGCACCACCTCGCTCCTTCCTGGGGAGGGGGTTGTTTTCTCTGGGTACAATGGTGTCACACTGGGAAGAAAAAGTGGCCGCTTCTCAACCAGGGTACAGGCAGGAGGGAGAAAGGCAAGCTGCTTTTCCAGGAGGGATTTTAAGCACTTTCCAAAAATGCCGTGCGAAGCAATGCTGTTGAAGACTAGGGGCCCCGGTGAGCCCTGAGCGTCAGCAAAGTACTCCAGATTCTGAGGTTCCTACCCCATTTTCCAGGCTCAGCCCCCGCCCCACAATCATCTCAGGCTGTGCGCATCACGGGCCCCCGCCCCCCAGACCTGGCATACATCCCTACGTAGCGCTCGGCGTCAGGCAGGAACCCCCTCCCCGGCGTGGTC
>LOEQ01001145.1:307491-320348 GCA_001685075.1 Bramus lutescens | reverse complement strand
GTAGGGCAGCCTGGAGAGATAGATTGGCAGTTAGACTAGAAGCACTTGTTGCTCTTGCAGAGGACCCAGGTTTGATTCCCGGCACCCACATGGCACCACATGACTGTTATTCCAGTTCCAGGAGATCTGACAACCTCTTCTGGCCTTTCCAGGCACCGAACATGCATGTGGTGCGTATACATACAGGCAGGCAACCAGGCAAGCATGTAGTGCCTGTACATACATGCAGGCAATACATACATACACAGAAAATAAAAATAAATCTTAAAAATTGAAAAGAAACAAAACTATGATCCATAGGACCTAAATAAAGGGCTTGTCGGAAACCCCTGGAGGCGGCTTACTATTCTTTATGGAGCAGCTGGTAAGAGCCTGGTAGAGCCATGTGCTCTACCGGGAATGGAAGGGTGAATAAGACCCAGCTTGTCCCCCACCCCGGGAAACTCACAGCCTGGGGTAACTGTGGGGAGGAGATAGAAAAGGCAAAAGGAAATTACAAATTCATATCCTAGGCACCCTAAAGCAGGCCTGGAAGTCAGGCAGCAGAACACTTCTCTGCTTCCTCTGGCCCCATCCTTATATTCTTCCTTTAGGCTGTAAACGGGCAAGTGAGATACATCCCTGGCGCATGCGCCCCCTGCCCACATCCGGGCTTCAGCTTTCTGGGGCTCTGAGCTCCTTCGGGTGGCTCCCACTGAATAGAGTTCCCATATCCCACCTCATGGCCTGATGAGCAGCCTCAGCCCAGCTGTCACCTCCTCTGGAAGTGCCCTGCTTTCTTGTAATCCCTAGCCAAGACGAACCTCGGTGTACACTTCGGGGTGCAGGCTGCAAAGCACCCTGTGAATAGCGCAGGCTGTGACTTCAGAGCCCCCCTGTGCTGTTTATTTTCTGGGAACTGCTCTCTGAGTCTGTTTCCTTCAGCATGTGTGAAATGCACTGTGGGCTTCATAGGGGAGTTGTAAAGATGAACGAGCAAGTGTGTATAAGCAGCAGTGAGCCAGACCCAGCGCTTGGTAAGTGGTTCTTATCCTTTTTACACTTCTAATTTTTTTCTGCTTTCATCTTCTCGGTATCCAAAGTTCCCAAGGACCCAGAAGAGGACAGGCAAGAGGAAGGAGCTGTCCACGATGGCACTGAACATGCACAAAGACCTAGCTACGGCATAAATAAGGGAAAGAAATGGTAACTCCGTGAAAAGGTCCAGGAAGGAGCTCCAATCATAATCCCAGCTATGGTCCAGATTCTGGCCTGACTCATGTCTGCTCTGAGGAAAGTCATCCACTTCAGCATCATCTCATACATCCTGAGAGTCCATTCCAGGACCCAGAGTAGAGTTCCTGAGAGCTGGGGGGAGGGGTGCCAGCAGCACAGACCACCAGCAAGTGCCTCCTCTGTCTCACTCTGCTTCCACGTCTAGAAGGGAACATGAGAGTGAGCAGGGTCCTATCACCTTGGCCTTTCCAGCCTCTAGGCCTGAGCAGGTGGAGCCAACACCTGAGGCAAGGACACCGTTTCCAATATGAACTGCTGATGTCTGACTGAGGGTCTTGTACAAGCCAACTAGAGTGTCTCTGGGATCAAAGAACAGGGGGATGTTTCCAGGTAGCAGAGGAAATCGAAGTAGAGAGGCCAGAGACAAGTGGGTCCTGGGCGGTTGAGCCATCTAATGTTAAGGTGAGAGGTGGGAAGTGCAGTGTGAAAGGAGAGCTCAATAATCTGATCTACTGTCATCTGGGCGAGGGCCTGCCCGTCTCTGGTTTACTGAACTATCCAGAAAGTCCTCTGCAGCTCAATGCTGTGTTTGGACACTGTGTAGGGTCATCTGTTGGCCAAGAAGATGGGGATTGAAGCCCTGACCTCCCAGCTCCCAAAATAGCTTGGTGGCTGGTTAGAAGATGCAGGGCACACCTGGCTTTGAACCTGAGCCCCACTGACACTTCTGCCTCCCCTTCCATCATCTCCTTTGTTGGATTACAAAGGCGAGGAAGAACAAGGGCTGAGTTCTTGCCAGCATCTTCCGGCTGCTAAATGCCTTACCTGCCCCCTTAATACCTTCATGGGCCTGGTTTTGCCTGTCCAAGGACTTTAGTGCCAGGTTTGTTCCAAAGAAAGTGCCATTCCGCCATTCCAGGAAGAACCTAAAACAAAGAAAGTTTTCTCTGCGGTGTTGAGGTATTGACGTTTCCTGCCTTCCAGCTGCTTGGCTCTCAGCCTGCATCCTGCCTTCCTCCTTGGCTAGGAACCACGGTGTGGGTGACACGTCCTCGCTTTTCTGTAGTGCTTTGTGTTTTTCACATGCACTGTCTTATTTGCTTCTCGCAGAGACCCAGGGATGGCAAGAAAGAGCAGAAAATACCTCTTACCATCCCCTCTTCCACATCTAGAGCTATATTTATTTAGGAACTTTTGAGAGTGTCTTATGTAGACCAGGCTGGCCTTAAATTTGTATGTAGCTGAGGATATGACTTTGAGCTCCTGATCCTCCAACTTCCATCTCCCAAAGGCTGAGATTATAGTTGTAGGACGCTATGCCAGCAAAACAATTTACTTAAAAAAAATTTTTTTTTTGATAAGTTTTGCCGTGTGTCCGAGACCAGTCTCCAACTTATCCTCCTGGCTCATCCTCCTGAGTAGTGGGGTTGCAGGTATGCAATGCCATGATCAGCTGTTTTAAAAATAATTTTTTAATTATCCATATGCCACTTTTAAAGCAGGTGTGGTGGCACATTTCTTTAAATCCTGACACTTGGGAGACAGAAGGAAGCAGATCTCTGTGAGTTTCAAGCCAGCCTGGTCTGCACATCGAGCTCCAGGCCAGCCAGAATTCCACAGTAAGACCCTGCCCCAAACAAACAGACAACAAACCAACAAAAATATTGAAATTGAGTTTCTTAATGACTTGCCCAACATGACAGAGCAAACAAATTGCTCAGTAGAATCTTGAGCCATTGACTGGTTTCCAGTCAAGGATCACACTTAAATTTAGTTATCTTGTCAGGGTTTGCCTGACCCTAGCTTACAAAATGCTGTTGATACAGCAAGGAACTGCTAAGGGAAATAGTATTCCTGCGGCTGCAGGGTTGGAGTCCTCAGGAGTCGTTTACCATAACCCCCTCCAGAGAGTTGTCTACCCTACAATGGCTTGGGTAGCACCGAGAGATTGCAGAAGAAAGCTGAATTGGAGGCCAGTGTTTTGTAACAGCTCCTCTGGTGTTGGCAGGGATAAATGCTGCTGAGACACTTTTTGTTTTGCTTGTGGAAAACGTAGTGGAAGGTAAAGCAGAACGGAGAGAGCCCCCAGTCTATCCCTCTGTCAGCACAGCTTAAAAAAAGATGATGAAGCTGTAACAGCCTTTGGCTCTCCTCTTCCTAAACTCTATTATGACAGAGACATGCTTTACTGTCCCCTCTGCTTTGGGCTCCCTGGTCAGTTGTGGCCAGGTGTCCACCTGGTACTTTTGGAACCCATTGATACTACCACAGCAGAGTCAAATTATCTCAGGAGGCAAGCCGTGAGCTCTCCACAAGATAGTCCTATCTTAGTAGATAAGCTTAGTAGAAAGCTGATCTAGTATGCATAAGGCCCTAGGTTTGATCCCACAGAACAGAAGAAATCTAGCCTGGAGACACAGGCCTATAACCCCAGCACTTGGGAGGTGGAGGCAGGGGGGACCAGAAGCTCAAGGTCATTCTTTTTTGTTGTTGTTTGATTGGTTTGGTTTTGGTTTTTCAAGACAGGGTTTCTCTGTAGCTTTGGGGCCCATCCTGGAACTAGCTCTTGTAGACCAGGTTGGCCTGGAACTCACAGAGATCCACCTGCCTCTGCCTCCCAAGTGCTGGGATTAAAGGCGTGCGTCACCACTGCCCAGCTGGTTTTTGGTTTTGAGACAGGGTTTTTCTCTGTAGCCCTGGCTGTCCTAGAACTCACTCTGCAGACCAGACTGGTCTCGAACTCAGAGATCCACTTACTTCTGCCTCCTGAGTGCTGGGATTTAAGGCGTGTTCCACCACTGCCCAGGCTCAGTGTCTGAACTTTCAGACAAGGAATTTAGCATGTCAAACTGCTTAGAAACATGCTAGAGGTCTGGGAGGAGGGAAAAGGTAAGGTGGAATACATTTAGTAGCTGCAGGAAAGTCCTATCACCCCGAGGTCTAGGATCAGATGAAAGGATATGACATGGTGCAGAAACCCATGCTCCTAGAACAGTGGGTTTTGTTTGTTTGTTTTGCAATGAAGCTTCAAGCAGGACTACCAGTGTGATCCCTGGGGCTTACAGGAACCCACTGCCATACCTCCATACTACTGACTGTGACAGTGGTCTACCTCCATCGCTTCCAGAGATGCTGTAGATCTCCACGTCCTGTGGTAGAATATTTGTTGAGGATGTGTGACATTTGTTTATGCTGTGGAATATTTGTTTAGTGATACCGAAATGCGTTGCATAAGAATAAAAAGAATTTATGTTGCATTTGTTTAACTCTGTGAAGCTGTGTTACTTTGCCTGTCTAAAACACCTGATTGGTCTAATAAAGAGGTGAATGGCCAATAGCTAGACAGGAGAAAAAAGGATAGGTGGGGCTGGCAGGCAGAGAGAATAAATAGGGGAAGAAATCTGAGTGGAGGGATCGAGTAACAAAAGAAGAAGAAGGAGAGAGGACTTGAGGGGCCAGCCACCCAGCTACACAGCAAGATGCAGAGTAAAAAGTAAAGAAAGGTATATAGAAATAGAGGAAGGTGAAAGCCCAGAGGCAAAAGGTAGATGGGACAATTTAAGTTAAGAAAAGCTGACAAGGGGCTGGAGCGATGGCTCAGAGGTTAAGAGCACTGACTGCTCTTCCAGAGGTCCTGAGTTCAATTCCCAGCAACCACATGGTGGCTCACAACCATCTGTAATGAGATCTGGTGCCCTCTTCTGTAATACCAACATATATGGAAGAAACGTTGTATACATAATAAATAAATAAATCTTAAAAAAAATAAAAGAAAAGCTGACAAGAAAGAAGCCAAGTTAAGGCCAGGCATTTGTAAGAAAGAATTAAGTCTCTGTGTATTTATTTGGGAACTGGGTGGCAAGCCCCCCAAAGAGCCAAAGAGTAAAGAAATACAACGCCCTGAGCACTAGCTGTTGCCAGGAGCTCCAGCAGTGCAGAGAGAATAGCTTTGCCGATTGCCAGCCCCTCTCTAGGCACATAGGTTCCCACTAGGACGTCATATTGGTCAACCTGACAAGAAGTAGGGTGACAGGAGGGATCTGGGAAATGCTTTGTTGGGGTATAAGGAATGTATGTGTGTTCATCATCCTTTAGGTACGAAGCAGTGTAGGAAGGCTTGTGTGACACTGAGAGCAAACATGTGAATGACTAGAGCCCAAATACTATTCAAACTTTCAACTCATCTTGACATCACTCTTAGAGTCTATAATGTATTGTAAGCGGTGGGAGATGCTAGGGATCAAACCCAGGGCTTTTCACATGCTAAGTAAGGGTTCTATCTTTAAGCTATACCTTTGCTATGTGATATGCATTGAATAATCTCTCTCTGTCTCTCTGTCTCTGTCTCTCTCCCCCCCCCCACTGTGCGTGTTGATATTTTGAAATAGGATCCTGCTATGTAGCCCAGGCTGTAATTCTCTCCAGTGCTGAAATTATAGGTTTGAGCCACTATGCCCCTCCACTTCTCCCTTTTTTCTAGCCCTTCATGTCCTTTCCAGGACCTGTGTATTAGCAGGAGGCTAGTTCATCTGGTAAATCAATCAGGGCACTCAGTACTTCTGGCTGCAATGATTGGTCAAGTGGGCCTGTGAACTGAGGTACTCCAATCAGAGTGAATCTCTGAAGAATTTTTGCTAGGGAGTCTGGCAGAGTCTGTTCCTTGCTAATTGTAAATGGAAATATGCAACATTTAGAACTGTTACCTGTCTTGGGCCATTATTGGGAATGGAAACCAGGAAGGGAGACTAGCCCTGAAGACCAGATAGTGATGATGGTAGTGATGATGGTGGTAGTGGTGATGATGGATTCATATATGTAACTCACTGTAGCCACCAGAGGGAATCCCAACCTAGTGGACCAGGCTCATGCATCTCACAGTGTATCATCAGTTGTAAAATATGAGCAAGCATTATGGAAAAATGTGAAAGCAAAGGGAAGTTTTAAGGGTCTGTCATTTTCCCCTCCGTAACATCCTAGTTGAGAACTTTGAAATATTCTTCACTGTATTATCAACAAGAAATACATGTTATGTACTTAACTGGGATAAAGATAAGTGTGCATTGCTCAACCCTCACCAGAGAAGCTTCCTCCTGCAGTAGATGGGAATTTACGCAAAGACCCACAGCCAAACAGAAGAGACTTTGGAGCACTCAGCTCTAAATGGATGTCTTCACCAAACTCCTCCCCTCAAGGCTCAGGGATCCACTGGGAAGATTGTAAAAGCCAGAGGTGGTGGATGTCTCCAAGAAAACAGTGTCCCAGACACAGCAGGGCTTATAGAGATAGGGACACACAGAGACCGTGACAGCTCATACAAGACTGGCAGAAGGTCAAAGTGAACAAAATCCCAGCCAGGCAAAGGGGACGTGGACACAAGTCCCACCCTAGCCAAGGCATTACCTGCAATTGATATCTGTTGGGAAAGGGAAAATCAGTTTTCTCCACTAGGTATATTAACCACACTCCAGGGCAGGTCCCATGCCCAGGAGTAGTTAACTAACATAAATGGATCTTCATGATTTATGTGCACTTTTGTTTTGGTATTTTTTGTATTATTGGGTGTTTGTTTTGATTTTCTTTTTTGTTTGTTAGAGAGAAAAGGAACATGGAGTTGGGTGTGTAGAAACATGGGAAGGAAGCCGGGCGGTGGTGGCACATGCCTTTAATCTCAGCACTTGGGAGGCAGAGACAGGCAAATCTCTGTGAGTTCAAGGCCAGCCTGATCTACAGAGTGAGTTCCAGGACAGGCTCCAAAGCTACAAAGAAACCCTGTCTTGAAAAAACAAAGAAGAAGAAGAAGAAAAACAAGAAGAAGAAGAAGAAGAAGAAGAAGAAGAAGAAGAAGAAGAAGAAGNGAGGAGGAGGAGGAGGAGGAGGAGGAGGGGAGAAGGAGGAGGAGGGGAAAGGAGGAGGGGGGAAGGAGGAGGGGGGAAGGAGGAGGGGGAGGAGGAGGAGGAGAAGAAGAGGAGGAGGAGAAGAAGAAGAAAAGAAAAAAGGAAAGAAAGAGAAAAGTGGGGAGAAGCTGGGAGAAGGAATATGATCAAATATATTGTATAAAAATGTTTAATTAAAAATAAATAGGGGCTGGAGATATGACTTAGTCATTAAGAGCACTGGCTGCTCTTCCAAGGACCCAGGTTCAATTCCTACCACCCACATGGCAGCTCACACCTGTCTATAATTCCAGCGCCCAGGGATTCTACACCCTCATACATGCATACATGCAGGCAAAACACCAATACACATGAAATAAAAATAAATAATAAATCACTAAACAACTAAGTCTTACATTGTGATCAATGTTCATGTTGATATACAGAGGTCTAAAAACAAGTTTTCTAAGAGTTTTCACAGGAATTAATCTTGCTCTGTGCCCTTACTCTCTTTTCCTATCTTATTCTAGCCTGTCTCATTCCATCTTTTAAATAAAAGCTGGCTCAACCATCTCAATGACTTCATTATCTACTAATGTCTTGTGGCCTGCAATTTGAACCATATCCTACACTTTGCCAACATCAATAACTGCAAATTTTAACTCTTTTTTTCCCCTCCTCTCAGTCTTTTTCAGGGTAGAGTCATGCTATGCAGCTCTGGTTGGTCTAGAACTTGCTACGTAGTCCAAATTGGCCTCAGTTCTGTGGTGACCTTCCTGTCTCTGTCTCCCATGTGCCACCATAGCCAACGAAAACCTTGGTTTGAAGGATTCTAAGCCTTCCCAACCGTGCCGTTTCTCCATCATCATTCACTCCGCCGCTATTTTCCTGCTGTATCAGAAGTGGATCCCTTATGGCCCATGCTCAGGACCTCAGAAATTTTCCTTTACTTGTGCTCGCTTATGCTCCACCTCCCCCCATCCCCATTTATTTCTCCAGCCCTCAGGTGACAGAGGGGGATCTCTGTGAGCAAGGCCAACTGAGATATCTACACAGTGAGTTCCAGAACAGTCAGAGCTACATTGTGAGACCCTGTCGCAAGAAAACAAGCAAACAACAACTCTTATTCTATTTTTAATTATGTACATGTGTGTCTGTGTGTGGAGATGCACGTGAGAGTGCAGCAGGTGTCGAAGGACTCCAGAAGAGAGCATCAGGTGAGGTTCTCTGGAGCTGAAGTTACAAGTGTGTGCCTCTGCCTCCCGAGTGCTGGGATTAAAGGCGGGTGGTGCTGAGTTCCGTGTTCTTCCTAACTATTGGGATATCTCTCCAGTCCTACTTGCTTTGTGACTTGCCCCCCATTTGGCAGAATATTTAGTTTGCTCACCTGCTCTAGACTCTCTCAAAAGCAAAATTAAGTCAACAAAAAGCCCTTTTAAAATTCAATCTCAACTGCTTTCTTGAGTCAAGTAAGATGTGGTGGAGTGAGACAGGAAGCAGGGAGGGGGCAGGTCCAAAGGAAGGATGCACTCAGGACCAGCAGTGAGGAGCCTGGCAAGGAGGGAAGCAGCAGGCGTGGAATCCAGATTTGCGTGAATGGGTAGAAAGCAGGAGTGAATTTTGAACCCAGAAGAGCATTCCTTAAGCTCTCCTTTTGAGACTTCTGCTCTCTAGCTCCCACACCTTAGTTACCCAAGGCTGATGTCTGGAGTCAAGTAGGCTTAGTCCTACCTGTCTTGTCGTTTCTGAGCTGAAAGACTTCAGATAAATCCCAAGCCTTCTTTATATCTGCCAACTTAGCTTAATAAAACCCATCCTGCTGGAAATAGTGGTCCAGGCCTATAATCACAGCACTTGGGAGGTAGATGCAGAAGGATCAGGAATTCAAGGTCAGTCTCAGCTACAGATCGGGAGTTCAAGGCTAGCTCAGGCTGCAAGAGACTCTCATCTCAACCAGAAAACCATACAACAAAATCATCTCATTGAGTTGGTTTAAGAATTATTAACACCAGCATATCTTAATTCTCATTATTAGTCCCCTACTAACATTAATTACCATGGTGATTACTTGTTGATCAAGTCCTGTGCCAGGCAACATTCTAAGGACCTCTTACAGAAAGGGTTTTCAAGTCAAGGATTTCCAAGTACTCCTTCTGATAACTTAATTAACATTAACTATTGGAGTACATACCATGTAACAGAGAGTGGGGCGGGTCAGCTTACTTACTTCCAGTGGATGTTAAGCACCCACTATGATGTCGCATACTTACAAGGTCTGGAGTTCCCAGCACTTATAGCCCTCAGCCTCCGAGGAATCAGAATCTGGCAGACACATTGAGAGCTATGTAACTATAGAGGGCTATGATATTTTTTTCCTCTGTAGGTCCTTGTTCCAGGCGACCCCCACTTTGGCTCTAAACCTTCCAATGGTCAGTGGTTCTGCCTCTCCTTTTCAGACTTCACCTTTGGGTCCTACTTTCCTTATATGCCCTTAAAGTCTCACCTCTTGCATGTGACCAACAGGATTAAGAGAGAATTTTTGCATGCCCGATCTCTCCCTGCATAGGCTTCCAAACTGAGTTTAGCATATATTTGAAAGATACGTAGATACCTGGTGTGATTTCAAGTCATCACTTTTTTGTTTGGTTGGTTGGTTTTGGTTTTTTTTTGAGACAGGGTGTCTCGGTGTAGCCCTGGTTGTTCTGGAACTCAATCTATAGACCAGACCTGCCTCTGCCTGCTGAGTACTGGGATTAAAGATGGGTGCCACCACTGCCTAGCCACACCATCACATTTCGTTGGTGGTGGTGGTGGTGTTTTTTGGGTTTCTGAAACTGGATCTCAGAACACAGCCCAGGTTATCCCCTAGTGTGTGTTTGCCTTGTCTCAGCAAGTGCTGAGATTACAGGCACTACACCCAGTTCCCATCACATTCCTATAAGTCTTTCCATGTTTTGTTTTGTGGCTGGCCTCTCACTCAAGGAGATCCACCTGTCTCTGCCCCCAAGTGCTAGGATCAATGGCCTGCGCCAACCCTCCTGGCAACACCTCTTGTCTTCATTCACGCCCAGCCTCTTAGTCGCTATTGCTGTGGAGAGACACTGTGACCAAAGCAACTTTATAGAAGAACGTGTTTAATTGGATTCCAGAGGGAGCCCACGGTCATTATGACAGAGAGTGTGGCAGCAGGCAGGCAGACATGGTGTTGGAGCAGTAGCTGAGAACTAACATGACCTGCAAGTTACATGTAGGCAGGGATAAAGATGGTCTCGTGTAGGCTTTTGAAACCTCAAAGCTCACCACCAATGACAAACCTCATCCAACAAGGCCATACCTTACTCTCCCCTACTCTCTGAGACAGGGTTTCTCTCTGTAGCCCTGGCTGTCCTGGAACTCACTCGGTAGACCAGTCTGGCCTTGAACTAAGAGATCTGTCTGCCTCCGCCTCCCAAGTGCTGGGACTAAAGGTGTGCATCACCACTCCCAGCACCTCACCTCTTAATCCCTCCCAAACGGTTCTGCTACCTGGGGAATGAGAGGTCCCTGCAGGTGTCCAACAGAGAAGCAAACCCCAAGAAGAGATAAGAATGAAAACCCTGTGCAGACTGACTTCATCGACCTGGATCAGACGCAGGGAGTCTAATGCCAGGCAGTTCCCTGTCAGCAGATCTAAACACAGTACAATCTGGGGAAAGGTTTCCAGGCAACAATCAGTCCAATCAGTCCACTCCCAGGTGCACAATGAAGTGTAAGTGTCACTACACCACAAGGGTGGGTTCTAGCTAAAAGGCCTGGAATCTAGTGTGGTCTCTGACCTATAGTATAGAGGTCAGCAGGCCATACAGTACTTGTGGCATCTCCCCTAAGGATGAGTAACAGTCTATGGAGGGAAGAGTCTGGGATAATCATTCTGGAGAATTTGGGTAAGGTCTGTCCCTTCAGATAGCAGAAATGTCACCAGGACAGCTTCCTGGATGGAGTGCAGGTGTTTGATTTTCATCTCCTCCACTGAGGAGAGGTCCCTGCGTGATTAACATTCTTGGTTCTCTTAGTGCTTCTCTGTGAGGACAAGGACCTTTGCGCCCCCATAATGGGGACCAAGCATTCAAGCATAAGAGCTTATGGGGCTCATTCTCATGGAAACCACCACAATTGCCAAACACAAATGGCCAAGTCGTTCCACTGTAGCTCCTCCATCTTTTCTCTCCTGGTGGTACAACGTGTCATGGCTGCCCTTGGCATTCTTCAGTTTTCTAGCTAAGGGAAGTAAATAGAGCTGGGATTCAATGGCAGATCAGACTGATTCCAAATCATATTATATATATATATATAATTTTATTTTAAAAAGAAAACCTATATTTTTTCATTATACATACCAATCATCTACACCCCCACACCCTTCCAAATCACATTCTATAACTAATACTCCACTCTACCTCCCAATGTAGATAAAAAGTCTAAATGTGTGCTCTCTATTATGTACTGATCTGCCATATGTAGCGATGTAAGTTTTTAAGAATTTTGCTGGGTACCTTTTCTTTTTTTAAAAGAAAGCCTTATGTAGCTCAGGCTGCCCTTAAACTCATTGTCCTCCTGCCTTCAGCTCTGGCATGCTGGGATTGCAGTTGTATACCACAGTCTGGGTTAAACTGAAATTAAATTAGGCTTGTCTGTCAACTTGATGACATCTGGAATTAAAGCCCCAGTAGCTGGGCACACCTGCGAGTGATTTGTTCTGGAGTGGGTCATTTGAGGTTGGAAGACACACCCTAAATCTGGGCCACACTTGGTGGCAGCCTATAGAAAAGATGTGGAAGAAGAGAGTGCTTGCTTGCTCTTTGTCTGCTCGCCCCCATTCATGCTGACAAGTTAATTTCCTCACTGGCATCAGAGCCTGTTTCTTTGGGATTCCAGTGTATACCGAAGACAGGCTGAGACATCCAGCCTCATGGACTGAACAAGTACTAGATTCTTGGACTTTCCGCTGAGAGAAAGCTATTGCTGGACAGGCTGGACTGCAGCTCGTAAGCCATTCTAATAAATCCCCTTTCTCTATATATCTATATATGTGTGTGGGTAATATAGATGTGCATATAATGTATAAATCTATCTCCAAAACCAATATTTACATTATGATTCATAACAGTAGAGAAATTAGTTATGCAGTAGCAATGATAATTTTATGGTTGGGGTCACCACGACATGATGTGTTAGAGGATTGTAGCATTAGGAAGGTTGAGAACCACTGATCTAGAGAACCCTGACTAAAAGATGGTCTTGAATTCATGGCAATCCTTCTGCCCTAGCCTTTTGAATATTGAGATTACATGTGTAGCCACCATAATTGACTGTTGGTATGTTTTTATTTGCATGCTTTTGCTTGGTAGTATTGATGATCAAATCTAGGACCTCATACATGCTGAGCAAATGCTTTATCACTGATCTATAGACCTGTCCTGAAGTTCAATTTTCTGAACTTGTAACAAGCGTTCTTCTGGGCCACCAACTGTAATGGTTGTTCTGTCTCTTTAAGAGACAAGCCACGCTCACTCCCTCCCTCATCCGCTGAGGCAGGCTGATCTTCAGCTTCCAGCCTGAGCTCACTCTTTTCCCTCTTCCTCTCAGAGAGGCTGCTTTGCTTCTGCCTCTCCCCACTTCTCCGCTTCCCCCCATTCTCTGTCTCTTCTTCCTCCTCCTCCTTCTTCTCTCTCTCTGTCCCCCCTTCTCCCTTCCCCCTCCATAACCCCCTGAATAAATATTCAACCTCAC
>LOEQ01001145.1:260420-275409 GCA_001685075.1 Bramus lutescens | reverse complement strand
TTTTTGAGATTGGCTATCTGTGTAGTCCTGGCTGTCCTGGAACTTACTGTGGAGACGAAAACTGGCCTTGAATTTGAAGAGATCTACCTGCCTCTAGGGCTGAGATTAAAGGTGTGGGCCACCATGCCCGGCTCATTTGCTTATAACTTTTTTTTTTTTGCTTATAACTTTTTAAACGTTGAAACACACATCAAAATACAAAGGTTTGACATTAAAATAATCTGACTTTTGTGTCTTTAAAAAATCTGGAGCTCACTTTGCACTAGACCAGTATTCCTTCATGACCATTGTTATTAGAGCTGATAGCGTTTGCCCCTTTAGATAGGACTCTGCAGTTTTCCCTATCCCGTTATTGCTATTGTGGCTAAAGTCAAGACTTGTTTTCAGGAGGTAGGAGGGACTTGATTTTTTTGGAGACAGTATTTTGTTGTTTAGCTCTGGTTGGCCTGGTAGTTACTATGTGCATCCAGGATGTCCTTTAACTCATGGAAATCTTCCTGCCTCTGCCTCCAGAGTACTAGAATTACAAGTGCACTTGATTTATATATTGATGCTGAGCATCAGGAATACATATAGAAAGACACAGTTGCCGTTTTGAAGAATCTCTTCTGTGGTAATAAAGATGTTTTTAAAAATAAATTATAGTGTGTATAAAGCACTATATGGTAAAATGTATGTTTAGATATTTATTGAGTACCAAATTCCAGATTTGCTTAGTGCTTACGTTTATCTCAGCTCTCCTGGGAGTAAATACTGTTTTATCACTTTCAGCATGAAGAAATGAGTTCAGGAATGCCTAAGTAACTTGGTTAAGATCAAACAGCTATTAAGGAGGTAGCTACAATTCAGAAATTAGTGTTTTGGCCAAGAGCATGAGTTCTCACCCTTCTGTGAGAGCACTGAAGCTTGAACTGAGTAACCTGAGTTACTGGTTTTCTTAGTGATGAGAGTGTTTTTTTAGGACGAATAGATGCAATTGTGTGGTGTAGAGGACTGCCAAGGTGCAAGGTCAGGGAAGAATGGAGTCCCAGATATCCCATGAGGCACTTAGGCTGAGGTAGTATCAGCTAGGGAATCAGGCTAAGGTAGAATCAGCTAGAGAAAGTGAATGGGTCAGGTTGCCAAATGGAAATTCAAGGATAATTTGTGTTCTCTTCCCACTGTGGTTTGAATTCTACTGTGGTGACTGCTGATGAGAAATAGGAGTTGAAATGTTTTCTTCTAAACTGCCAAGAACTAATAAAAACTATGCCCAAGACCTTCATGGAGTAGCAAGGGACTTGATTGGTTTAATCTGGTACATCAAAAACAGTTGAAAGGCAGACTTTTAGAGCAATAACCAGACCTCAGCTGTGACTGGTGGTGAAAGGCCTGGATTTCTGGCCTAAAAACCAAGGTCTTTTTTTTTTTGGTCCAGCTGGGAGTCCTCTTATACAGTTCTTTACAGCTGAGGATTGCTTGCTGCAGGAATACAGGGCATAGACGAGAAATTACCACAGAATAGTTCTAGGGCCTTAACACAAGTCTTTTTTTTTCTTTCTGCATGGTGTCCTCTGTAAAAAAACAAGAAGGTAGAGTTAGATGGCAGTTAGTACTAAATATTTTTTCAATGGGTATTCAAGCACAGCATAGTGTACTTTATATATATTAACACATTTAGTCCCTTCAGTGTATATAGAGTGTATTACAGATGACCAAACTGGGACTCAAGCTTAGTCTGTGTTGTGATTAAAAGCTAGGTTGTAAACTGGGCGGTGGTGGCGCACACCTTTAATCCCAGCACTTGGGAGGCAGAGGCAGGCCAATCTCTGTGAGTGCTAGGCTAGCCTGATCCACAAGAGCTAGTTCCAGAACAAGCTCCAAAGCTACAGAGAAGCCCTGTCTCAAAAAAACAAAACAAAACAAAAAAACCCCAAACAACAACAACAAAAAATACAAACAAATAAAAGCTAGGTTGTAGAGCCCAAAATCTGTAGGTAACTCTGTGGTTACCCCTGGTGACCTTCAGTACCCTACCATATTTCCAAAAACAACAGTGAGCCAAGTAAAGCTATTAATCTCTCCTGAGATCACTCCTGCTGCTTATTTAAGAAACAAAACAAACAAACAAACAAACAAACAACCAGGGTCTTGTTATGTAGACCACACTGGAGTTCTGAATTCTTTTGCACCATCCTCTCAGTTGGTTAACTGGGATTACAGGTATGTGCTTGCATGCCTGCTTTAGAGTTTAGATGTCATAGAATCCCCCCTCCATCACATTTTCAGTAAGTTGAAATGGAGCATTGTAGTGGGCTTTTTGAAATGCAACTGTCTCTGCCACCAACTTCATATATTACCCCCAAATCTCCCTATTTTTATTAGTATTTTAGAATAAAATGCATCGCCTTGGTAGTAATCTGTGCTTTTAAAAATTACCGTGAATACAAAGACAGGCACCTTTTAGAAATCTGGAAGACTATTGGATGGGCGCAGCACAGCTTCACTTTGATTTATTGAGAAGGCTGAGTTTTTTTTCTTTATTAACCCTGCCCGGCTTTATTCTTCTGATAATAATGATCAGTAGAAACCTGGAGGTAGATTGTCATAACTTTCCAACCTTGTGTCCATTGCTTCTCTGGTTTACTGTCATAGATTACTGTAGCAATATCTTACAGACACTATTCATGGCCAATCAGAAGAAGTGAAATTACCTTCAGTTTTTTAAATGGAACTCTGTAGCCAATAGGAAATCCTTTGGGTGGGAAATGTGGCGACCCTTTCCTTTGGTTTTTAAGAACAATTCTAAATTTGCCCTCCTCCGTTTTTGAAGCGCACGAGACCATATGTGTCTGCTGTGTACATTTGCTGGATATTTCCATTTCTTAAGTTCTTGGGTTTGAAGTGAAGAATCTGACCCCTGTTCTGCTTCTCAAGGTAACTTTAAAACAGGAAGTGTACAAAGGAGGTAACTGATGACGTGAACAGCCAATCACAGGTTTGTAGTCTTAGCTGATAAAATGGCTCAGCCAATGAGACTGCTTTGGAGGCAAGGTTTGGTGTCAAATAGCAGGCTAGATTGAATGCCTTTGACTGTTAAAGTGGAAGGAGGCTGCAGGCTTCATTGGAGCCTCAGAGTTTTTCACTGAGGCAGGGGTCAGCTGAAAGACAAAGAAAAATGGCGAATAGTTTGCTGGGGGGTGGGAGGACAGCTGTTCGGGTTTTCACTGGAGTGGACATTCCAGACTCAGGTTTCTGCATCTTCTGCTGCCTTTTGTCCTCCGTTCCTGTTTTAGGGGGAAGGATAGGAGTGACTTAAATTCTCCCTGTCCGAGGAGATATAAATAACTCCATGTAAAATTAATGCAGTTCTCGGTAAGTTTAATTCTTTGTTTTGTGTTGAGATGATAGAGACTGTTAGCTTCAGAGAGTATAGGCAAGTTGCACTGTTTCAGAAAATGGCCACTTTACATTCCATGCATACCTTCCCGGTGCACCTAGATTACCTTGCTGTTTAGGTTTTGCATGTCCTTCAACTATGGCTTTCCTACTTTAATATCGACAAGACAGATGCAAGAAGGGCTAGTCATTTTTCATGGGCATACAGAAGCAAAGCACTGTCTTTGCATTGGGTAAACTTAACTGTTTTCCAAATAATTTTCCTTTGTTCAAGTGCACTGAAGCTTTTCTCCAGAATAAGCTGAATTGTTTTTAAGAGTTTTTCTATTTCCATGCACTTTGTTGACACACATGTTTTTAGAGATAGAAGCAACATTAATGCTCTTTCATTTGTTTGAAAATATGATTTGCAACTGATGCAGGTTCTAATGGGGAAGGCCCCCATGCCAGCCTGAAATTCTATAACTTTCTTGATCTACCTGTCTGCCTCTCTTTTCTAATAGGAATCAATTGAGTAAGTCTTTGATGTAAAATGTTCATGTTAGTTTAATGTGCTGATTAGTTTAGAGGCCAGTTAAAATTCGAAGTGACAAGCTTATCATTTTTTGTCAGATGTTGAATTGGTTCTTTAAAATGATTCAAGCAAAATGCTTTTGTTTTCAGTATGAAATATTTAAGGGACTTACCTGCAGTTTGTGATTAGAAAAGTGAAGAGTGTAGGTAGCCTTTTGCCCTTGATATTTACCCTCTTTAAAGATATGAAGCTAATGGAGGTTGCTAATCAGTAACAAGTCAGTTCTTGTGAATAGTGGAATCATTAGTTCTGTGTACTAAGATCCGTTGTACGCCTGTATTTTAAAAAGCAGTTCTTTGTTTTTCTCTTTATTTGCAAATACTGAATGAAGGTCATTGGAACATTCCTGCTGCAGATTGAGTGTAGAGCAGTTAGGCGGCAGCTGCTCTGGACAGGGAAGGGAGCAGGCCTGGCTAGAGGAGAAGTTTGGAAGGTGTTGATCTGCCTTCCCTTGCTTCCTCTTGAGGAAAGGATTTACCTGAGAGGATCCTTTGGGGTTTAGGTTTAGACACTTCCAACTGGAGTGGGATAAACAGCCCAAGTTCCCAATGCAGGCCTCTGTCACCGCTCCGAAAAGTGACCTTGAAAATCTGCTGTGGAGTAGCAAGATTGAAGGACAAAGTTTGTTTATGCAGATTTGAACTGAAAAGTTCTCTTAAGATGAACGACTGTACTTCTTGGTGTTCTAGTCCAGTGGTTCCTAGGAATCTGTTAGAGTTTAGATTCAGAGTTCGTAAGTAATAGGCCTGCATTCGTTCTCTTCTTCCCTTGCCATTTCTTTCTCACCCTCCACCCACGGGAAACATTTACTAAATCCTTCTGATAGGATAGTTGAGTGAATTACCTAACAGATTGAGAATTCATCGCCTGCTCCCGTTATCCGTGTGATCTAGAGGGTTCTCAGTGAGGAGAATGGTGTTCCAGGAGCTCAAGTGCTGTAGTTGAAACTCCTGGAGGACTGGAATGCTGGTGGTGAGAAAATGCTTAGTTTGGGGAAATTTTAAGTCCTAAGAGAAAGGAGGGTGTGTTATATTATATTTTAAGTGCTGTTTAATTTAAATATATTTGTGTAGGCTGTTGGTGTATATTAGTTGTTTCAAGTTGTATGTTTTACAAAAACAGGTGGAATTATCAATGACCTTATTGGCTCTGAGAGAGGCCTGGAGCAGAGAGATAAAACTGAAGGTGGGGAAAATAGGAGGTTGAGACAAAACTCCATATGTTTTGGAACTTTGTGGAGGAGTTAGTTGCTTAGAACATCTAGCCAAGTTTTCCATCTTTTTGAGGTCACCCAGTGCCTGTGAAAACACAGGAACCCCTTGTGAACCTTGAAGCAGCTGAGGTGTTTCCTGGATGTTGAATGCCATTTTTGGACCCTTCATTTGGTACTTCGTTGAATGGCACTTAACAAATCTCATTTAACACATTAGACTTGAGAAGATTTTTTAGACAAAGCAGGAAAACTTTATATCCAGAAAGAGCAAAAATCCTTTTGGAATTAACCCTAACTCAGACTGGAAGTGGCAGTAGGGATGAGGGCCAGGGAGGCTTGGATAGAGCTAGTTTGTTCACTCTGGTGGCAGACAATATTTTGAGGCACTAGAATATACACTATTTAAAATAAGAGTCCTGTGTTCAGATCCCACAGGCAAGTCACCTGTTTAGAGTCCACTTATTAAAAACATGGGACCTAACAGGTTACAGCTATCGCTCACTTGGTAGAGTGCTTGTCTAGCATACAGAACATCCAGGATTTGATTCCTAGCACTTCAAAAACCAGGTGTGCTGACACGTACCTGTACTCTGGGTACTTGGGTGTGGGAAACCAAGAGGATCCAGAAGTGCAAGGTTATTCAAGACCAGCCAATGTCTCAAAAAAGAGACCTAAAAGTAGCAATTTGCAGGGTAGGACTGTAAATGTTTGTGGGTTGTGTGCATGTGCTTTCATGTGTATGAAACAGGGCTTGACCTTGAGTAATTTCCTTTATCATCCACTGTTTTTCTTTTGAGACAGGATTTCTCAGTTTACCTGGAGCTTACATTGGCTAGAGTGGTTAGCCAGTGAGCCCCCAGTATCCTTTTTTCTCTGCCTCCCAGTTACAGGGTTACAAACAGCCCTGTAACACCATGCCTGACGTTTTGACATGGATGTTGGGTATCCAAACTCAGGTCTCTAGGCCTGAACGTACTTGCTCACTGAGCCATTTCCCCCCACTTTTTTTTCCTTTCTTGAAATTTTTTATTAGATTTTATTTATTGTGTGTGTAGGGTCATGATCATGCCATGGTGTATATTAGAGGTTAGAGGACAGTTTCAGCAGTGGATTCTCTCATTTCACCTTGTGGTAATTTGTGGGCCCAACTTAGGTTAAAAGTCTTGGAGGAGGGTCTTTTTATATGCTGCCCCCCACCTTATTTTTATTTTGTAATAGAACCTTGTGTAGTTCAGCCAGGTCTAGGAGTCTCTGTGGAGTCAAGGATGACCTTGAACTCTTGACCTTTCTTCACTTCCTGGGTACTGAGATTGCCGGTGTACACCACTTGGCCTCAGGACTGAGGATGAAAAGTAGTACTTTGTGTCTGCAAGGCCTGAGCTAACTCCCCTGCAGCATGTTACTCAGTGGTGAGTCTTGAATGAGGTCCTATATTTTAAATTCTCTGCGCATTATGAATTAATGAATAAATATTGCCTGTTACTGATGAAGGCTAATTGAGGGACTTAAATGTTTATGGAGATTGGTATAACATCAAAGAAATAAATGTTGGTGTTGTGATAGATTTATGAAATAATGTTTGATTCCTTCACTTACATATTCCTACTTGTGCTAACAGGATTCTTTTTTTAATTTTTATTTTGCGTATGTGTGTTTTAAGTGTGGGCATGCATATAAAATGGCATATGTATGGGAATTAGAGGACCACTTTGAGGAGTCAGTTTTTTACAACTGTCATGGTTTCAGAGATTAAATTCAGATTTCAACAGGTCCCTGCCGAGACATCTCACCAGCTGTATCCTATTTATTTAATACATGTGTTAATCTCAATTATTGAACCATCATAGATTTTCAAGATTTCTCATGAAGGAATTTAACCCCTTTGTCAAAAATTAAGGGTCTCATCCAGAGAATTCAGGAGGTCATTATCTTCTGTCAAATAGGGAGTTCAAGGCTAACCTAAGCTACATGAGGGTAGCCTCAAAAAAACAAAACAAATTAAGGACTTCAGAATAGGATGAAGTGATAAGACTGCATTTTGTTTTGTTTTATTTTTAAAATGTGTGCACGTATGTAAGCACATGTGTATCTGCAAGCTACTGCATACATGAAGGTCATAGATAGCCACTAATACATGGATTTCCGGATCACACACAGGTCCTCAGGCTTGCCTGGCAAATGCTTTACCCACTGAGCCATCTGGCCTTTTAAAAAATTTGAATACTTTGAAAAACATCTTTAAACTTAGGAGCTTCTCAGAATAAAGACTGAGAGCCTGTTCTGATTGGATACTGAGATGTGCATTTTCTTTTAATATGGGTAAGTTGTAATTATTGCTGATTACTTAGCAGAGGTTACAGATTTTAGTTTGTGTGCCAAATATTTATAAAGTACACTGGAGCCTTTTTGTTTGTTTGCTGTGAAGTTATATGATCTTTCTGTCTGCGATTATTTGGGAGCTTGAGAAGTAGTTACAGCTTGTAGAATAGTAGTGAGCAAGTAAATGTTGAAATGAGGATTTTTTTTATTTATTATGTATACAATATTCTGTCTGTGTGTTTGTCTGCAGGCCAGAAGAGCACACCAGACCTCATTACAGATGATTGTGAGCCACCATGTGGTTGCTGGGAATTAAACTCAGGACCTTTGGAAGAGCAGGCAATGCTCTTAACCTCTGAGCCATCTCCCCAGCCCCAGACAGTAAGATTTAGCTAAGTTCCCTGGCAGTATATGCTTGAAAGCAGCAGCCTTGGTGACTGGGCTTTTTGTTCCTAAAATATGATTATGCCACTGTTTCAGGAAGCTATATACTGGGGCTGGATGAGACATGGCTCAGTGGTTAAGAGCACTTGCTGTTACAGAGGACCTTGGTGCAGTTCCCAGCAACTACATGGTGACTCACAACCACCTGTATCCCCAGAATGGGCCTTTCTCGCCTCTACAGACACTTGCCATGTATGTGGTGTTTATTACTTAAGTGCAGGCAAAATATGCATACACACAAGATAAAAAATAAATAAACCTAAAAAAGAGTAAAAACAAAGAAACCAAAAACCCAAGTTGTATTCTTTTGTGGGGGCTTCAGGAATTTAAAGGCATTATTTCTGCTCCATTCCCTCCCCCCTTTTTTCTTTTCCTTTTTGCAGTACTAATCAAACCCAGGGTCTTATAAGGCTAGGTTAGTCTCTACTACTGAGCTACATTCTGAAGCCCCTAGAAAGCATTCTTGAAGCAGATCATGGTCATCTTGGTGAATCAGATTATTTTGCCCATACTTACTCCCAGAGTTTGATTAAAGATAAATTAGGCTGATGGAATAATTTAGGCAAGCACTGTAGAACATCTGCTGCCCCCTGCAGTCATGGGATCTAAGTCTAGTTTTTCTTGAAACAACTGAGGACAGAGAGAGTTGGGGCTCTATTAAGAGCTCAGCTTTTTAGGGACTGGCCTATGTAAGATCAAGAGCTTTTACTCCCACTCAATTCAGTGGTTTTTTTTTTTTTTAAATTCCTTTGGGTGGTTTTTCTCTTTCATGTTTCTTTTCCTTTTGGTGCACCTGTACAGGACACAGAACAGAGAAGTAGGCCATGGAGGAGGATCAATAGTCTACACGTGGAGTCTGTTGGTTTGAACGTTTACTGTGGCAGCAGGCTTGGTATCCCTTTTGGAATTGAAAATCTCTTGCCTCAGCCACTTGCTTGTTCTGAAAACTGAGATTCAACTAGGAAGCTAATGGTGCCCACCTGGCTGAGGTGTCTCAGAGAACTGGGTGACTTTTGTGCATTGCCAAGAAGTCAAACAAGGCAACAGCATAACACCTGCTTGCCAGCGCAAGCTTTTCATTCTTACATTTCAAGAACAAGCTGTTGTCACATATGTTTGGCTTAGTTCATCAAATGAGTCCTTAATGTGACATTTTAATGAAGTAAAGATTTTAACATTTGACAAGATTAAAGTAGGAACCCTTGTCTGTGTATGCCCAGAATAACACTTTAACTATGCCAAATTCCTCCACCCCAGCAAAATGGTGTCATTGTGTACTCATGGGTAGTTGTGAATTTTTCTTTGTTTATTCTTTGGTGTGCTGTTTCTTGAAATTTTTAAAGTTTTTCTAACCATTGTCATATATTTGAATATTAGTTTATTGAAAAAGAGTGAGGAATTGAATTGTATAACTTACATAATATTAAGTCCTGAAGTGTACTGTGATTGAAATTGGTGGTAGACACAGCTGGATAGTATGTACCTCATGTCTGCATTATGCAGACTTTAGTTTTCATCTGTTCTTGGTATTGGGGCCAGCTCTTTAGATCTTGGTCAGTTTCATCTTGTTTATTACTCCCATCTCCTATCTCTCTATTCAGTGTTTGACCCAAAGTTTTTCTCTACTCAACATATTTTAAATTACAGTTCAACATCCTGTAGTATAAAAAGGGCACCTGAAAGATAAATAGCAGATAAATTGCTGTATAAAAGAACTAAAGGGAAAAGAAACCTTTATAAGTAACTTTAAAGTTGCATATAACATAGTTTGTGACCTTGTGTTCCTTTGTTCAAGGGAAGAAAGATGACATAAAGAACCACAGCAGCTACAGCCAGCTGCACAGTGCTGATTTACTTGGTGATCTTCATGTTGTTGTTGTTGACAGTACTGTCATTTGACTCCATTTCCATGGTGTTAATTACATGGGAAACTAAATGGAAGACTGCATGACTAGAAATATTCAGATAAAACTAGGTTTTCCTTTCTCTACCTATACTTTGTAATTCTTCTCTTGGAGGACATCCTGAAGTCAGATGCTTTACACATTCCTTTTCACCAGTCATTATGTCTGCATATGTTTTTGCGTATTTTTGCACAAGTAAAGTTTTACTCCAGATCTAACAGTTTGGTAGGGAGATATGATGTTTATCAAATATTAGGAACTGATGTGGAAAGTGCAAAGAATGTAACTCGGTTGGTGGAGTACTTGTCTAGCATTCATAAAACTTACCCCAAGTGGTATCATGACTCTGTAATCCTAGCTTGGGGGGCGGCGGGAAGGGCAGGTACTGGAGGATCAGAAGTGCAAGGTCATTTTTCAGCTATATGGAATATTCGAAGCTAGCCTAGGTTTAAAACATTTCAAGAGAGGATTCCTCAGTTTAGGAAGGCAGGCAAGGCAGGCAGTTGAAGTGGCTCTATGAGACATCAGGAGGCATGAACATGACTGAGGCATAGGGAACAGCAGGAACAAGTTCAAGATTCACAGAGTGCAACTTTCTCACTGAGGAGAGAATAAATAGGTCACTCTGCTCAGAGCATAATGAGGTGAGTGAATGACAGGAAGGAGTGGTCAAAGAAAGACATCTAGGGAAATAGGGAACAGTTGTTGGAAAGGCCTTGACATCGAGATCAATTTCTACTTGACATTAGCAACTGTTGAAGATCCAGGACAGTAGATTGTTGTGGCTTTATCAGAAATGAGCTTTCACTAAATTTGTGCTTATCCTGTGTAAAATGAAGATGGTACTAGAAATTTTGTGATTTTTGTTTTAACTTGATTTTTCCTTTCTTGAACATAAACTTCGTAGATGATAGTTTCACACACATGTCACAATCAGTGTCAAATGGTTGGACATGTCTGACATGCTGGAGGTTTGTGAGGAGGTTAGAATCGTTGGCAATGTAAGTAGCTTACAGTTGTACTTGGTTCACAGTGATAGCTAAATGGGTATTAGCTACTGTCATTGTAATTATCATTTTTATTATTGCATGGAGGTGATGGAGGCCCAAATAAAATGACAGCGTGAAGAAAGGTCAGGTGAGGACTATTGTTGAGTACTGTCAGTACTTAATCAGTTTATGGAACTTGAGGGATAGCCTGAATGACTAGCAGAAGAGAAGCTGAAGGGGGAATGGAGCAGGTTTCGAGAAAAATAGACTTGAGTTTGGATGTGGGGAGTTTCAGTTCTGTATAGCTTAGCTTTCTGGTTGGAAATGTTGAGTAGGTAGATTGTAATTTAGGATTGGACATTGGGGGAAATATCAGAATTGGTAGTATATTTGGATATCCTTATCGTCCTCTCCCTCCCTCTTTTGTGACAATACTGGGGCTTTGTGCCTGGTAGGCAAGCACACCACCATTGTGCTATATCCCCAGCCAATAATTATTAATTAGAGTTTAAACTCATAATAATTATGTCTAATCTGGGTGACAGATAAGAGAATCAAGAAAGAAAATGGTCAGAATTTGCCAAGCTTCATATCATAGGTAGAAACAAAGTGTTGGACCCCTGGGATATGGTGGCACATGCTTTTAATCTTTCTCTCAGGAGCCAAAGGCAGCTGGATCTCTGAGTTCCAAGCCTTCTCTCAAAAACAAACTAGAGAATTTCTGTAACTAGGCATCTATAACAAGATGTTACTTAGCGCTCATCTTCCTCAGAATGTTTTGAGTACCATGTGTTCATGATACATTATCTTGAATGAGGGCATCTTTTTCAGCTCATAGGTGAATATGCAGTAAGCTAGTATTGACATTTCTTTGTGTCTTTACTGGCAAGAGAAATACAGCTCTAGAACCTGGTGGTCTTCACTTTCTCTAGAGATGTGTAGGTATTTTTTTAAGGTCTTACTAGGTAGTTCCTTGATATGTGTGTACAGAAATGCCCATCTCCATCCACAGTAAATGTTAGATTTTGGGGTTGCACTTGATTTAGTGTTACTGGTATTAACTTTGAGAAGTCTGAAGTGGGAAGCCAATGAAAAATACATGTGTAGGAGTTTGACCATGCTTGTTTAACAAATAATTTACATTCCAAAGGGGTAGAGAACCATTGATCTATAGGCTCTAGCAGAATTTTCACTATAAACTACCTGTATTTAGTTTCTAGACTAAATATCTCATAATTATCTTCAATAAAAAAGACAGTAAGAAACTTGTCACTAGAGAAATAATTGTAAATTTCCAGCTGTCTTACTTGGTTATTTTTATCCTGAACTCTTGTGAATTTTTTTTTCCTTCCTGGTAATTAACTGGCCAGATGCCTATACAGCTACTCCTCTCAGCAATAGCTAAACTTGTAACACTGTGCAGTATTTATGTGATTCAGTACTTCACAGTTAAGTAACTTTGTACTTATTTGATATTTGCTAATATGGGTAGGACAGAAAAAGATCTCCATTTTGAGAGTGAGGAAGCGGGAGGCAGAACCTGATTGAGCCCAGCACTCTTTACACTGTACTTCCTTACTGTATATAGAAGACAATCTGTTCTGTGAGGTGCAGTCTTGTTTCCCCTTTCCTGTGTTGGGTCTCCTACCCAAAGGCACAGGTTTTTTGTTTTTGTTTTTTTAAAGCAGTCATGGCTCATGTCCACATGCTCCCACTTGGGAAGTTGGTGTAGGAGAATTACCAGAATTTTAAGACCATCTTGTTTTTATAGAATGAGACTCTGTCTCAAAACAGTAGGGAGGGGTATGGATGGATGGACACGATGGGACAAGACATGGTGGATGAGACAAAAAACTGGGTGGTGGTTGCACATGCCTTTAATCCCAACACCGGGGATCTCTTGAGTTCTGGGCTAGCCTGTTCTACAGGGTGAGTTCCAAGGATATCCAGGGCTACATAGAGAAACCCTGTCTTCCATGGCAGGGGGCCAGGTGGGAGAGAGAGAGGAAAAAAAACCCCAACCAAATGAAAGGCACACAAGAAAATTTCTCAAAGAGTTCTCAGTCTTATATTATGTAAATGATCACTTGAGTTGGATGCATAGTAAAATTGAATTACTTTGAAAGCTATTATTGAAAAAGGTGGCCTTAGCCACTTTTCAGAACAAATTGCAAGTAGATATTGTGGACAGTAATAAATATTTGGGGGAATTGCCTTCTGTGAATCTTAAGTGCACTATAGTTATGTGAATAGATGCTTTTCAAAATAGATACTTGGTTAGATCAGAGTTAGGATTCATGCGGTATTTTTCAGTCATGCAGGTGCACAATTTGTGCTATGTATTGGGTTTGTCACTTGAACTACAGAGGTCAGTATTTTTAGATGAGTCATGGCTGGATAGCCTGCTTTAGACATCCTAGCTGTGGTTTATAGCTCCTGCTTTACCCCCAGTGAAGTAATTAAAACAAAGGGAATCTGTGTAGCTAGCTATTGGAGCGCCTGTGACAGAGGGCTGATGAAGGCTGTTGGTTGGTACTATATATAGTAAAATCTCACCAGGCCCCAGAAAGTGAACTGAGTCTACAAGGTCTTTCCATTTCCACTATTGGCTCGTAACTTAGTGATTTAGTCCCACTCCTTGAAGGATCCTGTTGCTTACCAAACTTTAAACTATCCGTTTCCGCTTTGAAGTGTGTAGCAATCTGGTGGCTTTGCATTTTAGATCCCTGTTTTTCAGAACTTTTAGGAACAATAAAGGCATAAACAAAAGTATAAAGGATAGGACTGGAGAAATGACTCAGTCAGTAGTGGTTTTTGCACAAGCATTAAGATATGAGTATAGATCCCCAGCACTCATGTAAAAATCTAGGTGTGGCTTTTTGTACCTGTAACCCCAGCGGGGTGGGGGGTGGGAGGCAGAGAGGAGGATCTATGAACTTGTTGTATATAGCCAGTTCAAAAAAACATGTCTTAAAAAGAGTGAGGAACACCCAGTGTCAACTTCTGGCCCTCATATACATGAGCACACTCATGGCACATGCTTAAACCGTGTAAGAGATGCACAGTTGTTGGAGATTAATGTAACCATTTATTGCTTTACACAGTAGTGGGGGATTTGGGCTTTGGTTGTCTTGGAGGATTAGTTCCTCCCACTCTCGATAATCACTGTAACCAACCCTGTATTGACACTCTTGTAAAACTTTCTAGGAAGGTCTGGACAGATGGCTTAGTGATTAAAAGCACTGGTTGCTCTTCTGGAGCACCCAGGTTCAATTCCCTTCTCTTTTTTGAGGGGGTAGTTTTGAAACAGGGTTTCTTTGTGTAGCCTTGGCTGTCCTGAAACTAGCAGCTCTGTAGACCACATTGGCCTTGAATTCACAGAGTTCTGCCTTTCTTTGCCTTCCAAGTGCTGGAACTAAAGGAATATGCCACCACCACCTGGCTTTAAAAAAAAAAAAATCATTCTCAAAAACGAAAGCCCTTCAGGTCTCTAATTGAGAATTGCTGTCTCCTTGCTGTTTTTAGACCTATTAATTTACCAACAGTCTCTATTGTCCAAGGAAACGTGTAATTAGCTATTGTGCTGTATTTCTAAAGGAGAACAGTTTTCTCCATTTCTACCCTTTGCGTCTTCCCTGTCACTATTTTTTATTCTTCTATTGGATTATTGCACAGAAGTTTCTATATAGATGAATATTTAAGTAGTTAAGAAGGAATCTATATGCAAATTTCAAAGACCCAAGGCCAAGGGTTCTTGAGTAGTTCTTGAGGAGCCTGTGTTTGGTCATTGGGTTCAAGGCTCCTTCCCTACATGCAAGGTATGTTTGTCTTAGGTCTGTGCCAGAAACAGATGGTTATGTAAGAACCAAGAAGAAAATAGGAGTGTAGACATTTGGGGCTTAAAAAATAATATGCTAAAATAATTATAAGCCTCATTTATAAGTCTGAAAATGCTACTTGTAGAAGTAGATTTGATTGTACACTAAGGATGTTTTGAGGGGAAGGAAAAATATTGAGACTAATTAGTAAACATTGAATTTTCCTTTTTTATAGTTATTTATTTATTTATTTATTATATATACAGTATTCTGTTTGCTTGTATGCCTGTAGGCCTGAAGAGGGCACCAGACCTCATTACAAATGGTTGTGAGCCACCATGTGGTTGCTG
>LOEQ01001145.1:218318-229019 GCA_001685075.1 Bramus lutescens | reverse complement strand
ACATCAAACTTATTTCTACAGCTTTAGAAAGAGCAGTTAGTCTCAGTTTTACGGTTCAAAAGGGTGTTGGTATGTTATTCCTGCCAAGACATGGTTGCCGGATGACATTTGTTTAAAGTGGAAAAGAAGCTGGAGTTCAAATGGACCTGGCTTTGTCATTGTTAGGGTAATTCTAGAATTTGAGGCATAGATGAAAATAAAGGGGGCATTTCTGCTTCTTCTGCCTCTGCATAATCATGTTGAGGATTGAAACTGGGTTTGAAGCACAGAATACATTATTAGCCCAGAAGATCAGCTTATGTTTAAAGACTTGCTTAGCTATCAAGAATGTTAGGAGTTGTTTCCTGGTCTGGGATGACATTATATAAGATTCAGATTTCTTAGAGGCCAGCTGTCCATGATCCCAGTTACAGTATCCACAGGCAAATACAGAAGCGCTCAGACCAGTACTGAAAGGACAACTTTTCCACACATGTGGTCACAGGATCTTAGGGAGACTAAGGAGAGTGGAAATGCTGTCTTCTAAAGGTATCGGTGTAGCTGCTGGGTTCAGAAGAATTTGACTATAGTTGGGATGCATTCAGAAAAGTCTCATCATTCAGGCAGCACTTACCAGTGCCTGTATGGGAGTACCAGGAACAGTAGCGAGCAAGAGAGGCAGTATTTGCCCTCATGGGACTTATATTTGAGCAGATCTGGCAGTTAGTTTGCTATGCAGCTATAAAATCTTGTAATGAGGACAATGCCATGGAAGCACACGTTGGGGAGCATTAAGCAGTTCAGAAGGTGGAAGTATCTCTTCTGAAACTTGATAGACTCAGCTCTAAATAAGAATGTGAATAAAATTAGCTGATATCTTTACTCAGCCCATATGGTTGAATGTTTTTGTTGTCCTAGACAGGGACACCATGTGTCACAGGTCACTTGGAATGAGATGCTGGTCTCTGTGGGTGGTCAGGGGCCCACCAACCCCTGGGCTGTAACCATGTTGTAGTGTGTGTAAACATCCTACACTCTCAGCTGTGAGCTCAAGGTGGCTGGGAGAGGGTTGTTTACTCCTTCTGCCATGGAAAACGTCAGCTGAAGAACAATCTCTTCACCCACCAGATCGGACAGAATGCTGCCTCTCTAGTCAGCCTCGGCAGCACTGCAGCGGAGAGCTATCATCAGGCCCCCTGGGTTGTACTTCTGTGGCTAAATACGGGTAGACCCAGGTGTGACACTGTGGTAGACCATCTGTGGTAAACACGGAGCTTTCAGTGTGCTATGAAAAGCTGGCTCTGGTATTGGAGCCCAGGAAAAGCCATTTCTACTTTTCTTCATATGTCCCTCCTGGAAAGGGGGATGCTGTCTTTTATGGGACTTGGACAGTAAATCTGGGTAGTACCTTCCTATTGCTGGCAGGGAGCATTGTTCTCCGATCACAGACCTTGACAGAATCTACTGATAAGCTCTGTTGGTACGTGGTTGTTGCTTAAGGTAATTATTTGCCTGTTTGCAGCTCATCACACAATGGATGATTATTCGGTGCTTCAAAAAATTGGCTGTATGTTCTGTGAAGCCTATAGAAGCCGTTATTTTTAGTTTGATTTAGCACAACTGGTCTGTCTCTTCACATTCCCCTTTTCCTTTGACTACAAATGTGGAGAGCTCAGCATTCGGCAGGCAACTGCACATAGCCTGTTTGGGGGGAAGAGTGGAAATTCACTGTGGCAGTTGCTGAGTTGGTTTTTTTCCCCTTACCTGAATCTCCTTCCATTCCACAGGAGGAGGTGCGCCAGTCTGTGACTCCTGCGGAGCCTGTCCAGTACTACTTCACGCTGGCTCAGCAGCCCACTGCTGTCCAGGTCCAGGGACAGCAGCAAGGCCAGCAGACCACCAGTTCCACAACTACAATCCAGCCTGGGCAAATCATCATTGCACAACCTCAGCAGGGTCAGGTCTGTGAGCTGCAGAGGGTACCAGCCTAACACAACAGTGCCTTTTAGGTTTGGGTGGTGGGAAAAGTATGCTGTGCAGAGAGAGGCCATCACATCCTTACAGAGTGCTGCATTTGATATCTGGAAACCTGAGCTTTCCTCTGATTGAGTCACCGAAGCCAAGTGTCACCCTAATCTCTCTGGACCCTGTTTTCCTCATAGGTCAGATGAGGAAAATGCAGTGGACAAGATGTTCTCCAGGATCCCTGTGAGCTCAGACATTTTAGATGGAAAAAAAAAAAACTTCCCTAATGGACCCATGAACAGTAGTGGGATGTCTATAAAAGGTCTTTTCAGTGGACTCCACACCTGCTATCTGTCTGTACCAGGATGGAATTTGTACCCTTAAAGGGGAGAGCAATATTATTGCCAGCTTGCAGAGCTCTCCTTTCTGGCAGTTCTCTGTCCTACTGTATTTGTGTCAGGTGACCTTCTCTTTTGACATTAGTAATCAGAGGATTTTTTTTTCCTCCCCCATAGTACTGTTGAGAGCAGTACCATCCATTGGGAGTCATGAGAGGCTGCAGAGGACTCAGTTCTGTGAGCTCTGAATACAAATTCTGTTAGTCATTTATTTATTCATCAAACAGTGAGCATCCTCTGTGAGTAAAGTCTTATGCTAGGTATTGGGGACATAAGCATGAATAAAACAATCTTGATTTCCAAGGAATTCACAATAGTATTAATTGGGAATACAAATATTTTAAAAGTTGTATCACCACATGGGATGAGTGAGGCAAGAACCTTAGAATTATATACTAAGTGTTATCAACAGAGTCCCTAACAAAGATGTGAGGAACTGGTGGAAAAGAAGGTTATTAGAGGCCCCTGAATGGAGTAATGTGACTCATAGAGGGATCACTAGAAGTGTTAATACACTGGGAAAGCATGGTATTGTTGCTTGAAGGCTTACAATGAGAAGCAGCTAGACATGGTGGCACATGCATATAATCCCAGCACTCTGGAGATGGGGGTAGGAGAATCAGGAGTTTGAGACTAGCTGCAACTACATGAGACCTTGTCTCAGAACAAGCAAGCAAAGCAAGCAAACAGAAAAGAGAGAAACAGCAAAGGAAGTGGTGGGAGAATATAATTAGCTTGGAGATAGCTAGGCAAGTCCAGGAAACATTCTGAAGAGCCTTGTATATTCTGGTAAAAAGCTAAGTTTGCCTAGAAGAAAAACATTGGGGTGGGTGGATTTAAATGTTAATTTTGACTTTAAGGTTTATCCCTTGTTTATTTATTTATTCATAAAATAGAAATATATTGAGTGCTCTCTCTACGTCCGACACTGCTAGGCAGGCAAGGTTCAAAGCTGATCATAGCCAGTCCTCGCCTCAGGCATTCACTGCACCCTGAAGCCTCAGGCAACTTCTTTGGCTTGTGCTTATGCCTCTTTAGCAAGAGAGCTTTACCTACCAAATGCTTTGTCCCTTTACTGGGTGAACTTAAAGAGAGACTGCCAAGGGCTGGCCCTGATTGGCTGATTATCCCAAGAAGCCCAGGGCTGCTGTGCTTACAGCAGGACACTGTAGTTGATTTGACAGCTGCCATGCTAACATGAGCCCTCATTTTCCTGTAATGAATTAGAAATACCTTGGAAATCCTCTCCAAAATTGGGTTGATGAGTTGGCAGAATGCCTTTTTTGTTGTTGTTGGGTGGGGTCAGCAAAAATTTCATCTATTTTCCTTGCCAACTAAGACCTGCTGGACTTGGAGCTGAGAAAACTTGTGAGGTTGGTGAAGTTTGTCCCTTCAAGCTGTTTGCTGTCTTGCTGCTTCAGGGGGACTGGGTTACACCTCCCTGGGCCCATAATGAATACGTAGTAAAGACTGTTTCAATTTGAGTGCACGTATCTTCCCTAAGATAAAATATACATTATGACAAAGTTGGATGGAACTGTGGTGAAGTGAATTCTGTGTTTTCTCTTTTTAGTTGGGAACTTCTCTTGGTGTGGGATAGGCAGGTGGAGTATCATGATCATGATAGACAAATAAAAGATGTTTGGTGTTGTACTAGCCCACCAAGGATACTTTCATTCAGAATACTGTCTCTCCTTTCCTCTTCCAGCTTTCACTAATTTTTCCTTACTTAGTAATCTCTTCTATAGTTCCTAGCCTCCCCCTCCCCCGTCCTTATAATTTTAGTTACCAAGTTATAATGTCTTGGGTACTTGTGCAGTCATGAGTTGGCATTAGAAAAGCGTTATTATTTGAAGCCCATGATTCTTGAGATTCCCAGTATCATTTGATTGATTCTTAATTCAGAGGAAGATCGTGTCTGAAGTGGGATGAGAATACAGGTGTAATTGTTTCATGTATCTGCCATCTTTCCCACTACCAGACAAGTCAGACATACAGGGTTCATTTCTTTTGGTTCTTCTGTCACTTTAAGGGCTAAGGTCTTGAGAGTCAGAGTCTGCCTCATAGTGACAAGCTGCTAAATGTAAGTCATGGACATAAGGCAGAAGTTTCTTAACCCTAGATCAACATTTCTAGACCATTGCAGCTCTTGCTCTGCTGAGCTTTGTTGAATGGGGTAGGCTTTTATGAGTTGTCTTCACTCTCTCCTGCGGGAAGCTCTGCTCTGTGGTCTGTAGCAACTGTCTGATTAAGGTGGGCAAAAGTCACTCTGCTGTTTCAGTGGGTGAAAGCCTGCATGCACTAGCCTTAGTCTTAGAAGTGAGCCAGTGTGCTTTTTCTCTTAGTCTTTCATGCCTATGACATAGTCTAGGACCCTAAATAAAATTTTTGTGTAGGTTCCACTTTATGTTTCATTGTGCCCTCCAAATTCACCTGCTCTAAATTTGTCATGGGTCTGTTTGTGTGAGTTATCATAATTGCTTTGAATTTTCCCCCTTATATTGTATTCACTTTGCCATCACCAAAGAACTATGGAGGGAGTTACAGCATTTGAAGCCCGGGCATTTAAACTTAGGCAGATATTCTGTACTGTGAACCTAAAACTTGATTTGGCTTTCTCATTTCTCGTTTGACTTAACTCTAGCTATGGTGTAGACCCATTGGGCTGCATGTTAAGAGGGTGACAAATCTAGGCATTAATAGAGTGTGGTGTTCCAGTTCACTTCTTCAGGCGCTCAGCCAGAACTCAAGCAGCTCTCTTTTGACTCTTCCCTCTAGAGCACACCCGTGACAATGCAGGTCGGAGAAGGTCAGCAGGTACAGATTGTGCAGGCCCAGCCTCAGGGTCAAACACAGCAGGCCCAGAGTGGCACTGGACAGACCATGCAGGTGATGCAGCAGATCATCACTAACACTGGAGAGATCCAGCAGATCCCGGTAAGCCTGCTCTGTCCCCCACCCGAACTCTCCTCTCCCATCACACACCCAGCTGTGTCCATTGTTTCCTTTCCACTCTGCTTCAGTTCAGGTTCTGCCCCACCTGTGGTGTAGCTCTTCTCTCTTCCCTCCTACACCTACACAGAGAAATCATGGTAGTTCTATCTCACACCTATCTTTATTGTTCTTGTTACTATGTTTATTTATTTGTACATGGGTGGGTATGCTTCTTTGTATTCATGTGGAAATCAGGCTAACTTTGTGGGATGAGATTTTCTAGTGTTGGTCTGGTAGCGAATTTGGGCACCAGAACCTCTTCCACCAAGTGGGTCCTGGGAATTGAACTTGTGTTATCAGGCTTGTCAGCAGGTGCCATTTCACCATCCCCAGACCTATCTTTTAATTAGCAGAGAATATGAAGGAGGTATGTAGGGAAAGCCATAAATATACTTGTTGCATATTCATGAGCTGGTTCCCAGGGGAGCCTGCAGCAAAGTATATTTTTGGTATTCATTGAACTTACCCATTCCTTTACTGTAAACTGTTGTTTCTTGCATGCCTAGAGGGATTTCATTTCATAGTTGTTTTTATTTATTTTTAATTTATGCATATGGGTATTCTCATTGCATGTATGTCTGTCTGTGCACCATGTCCAAGCAGTGTGTACTTGGTACCTGTAGAAGCCAGAAGAGGGCATTGAATCCCTTGGAACTAGAGTTAGAAATTGTTGGAACAGTATTGTAGGTATAGAAATTGAACCCATGTCATGGAAGAGCAGCTGAGCAACTCTCCAGCCCCATGTTCTTTTATTTAAAACACAGAAAACAAAAACTAAAACAAGCAAAAAAACTGTCTTAGCACTTGCAAAGACTCTACATTGATGATTTTGCAACCAAAAATGGGAAATAGAACAGTCCTCCATGAAACAGAGTCTGATAGGAACCCACTTGGACTTGCTTTGCTACTTCCTCTCTGAAGCAAAGCCCAAAGAGCACCTTTTACTCAGTTTGGGAACTTTTCTTAAGTTATAAGGTAACAGACCAAGCAAAAGTGTAGGAAGGTGGAGTTTGTAAGTATGTCTCACTCCACTTCTTTGTATGAGCCAAAACAAGGCCATTTAACCATAGCTCCCATCTTGGAGCTCCCTCCCTCTATGGAACAAACCATTGGTCCAGAAGATTTGTTACAGAATATTCCTGTAAGTAGTTGATCTTGACTGTTCTCAGACACCCTCTCAGAAGTTGACATTTCTAGACTTTTGAGGCTGCTCAGCAGGGTTTGTAATAGTGGTGACCTTCAAAGCAGAGACTTTACTTCCCTCACAAAAGCTAAAGGGAGAGGCTTGTTTGCTGAGGAACTTGGGCCAGGCAAAGCCACAAGGAGCAACAGGCCTATTGTTGAAGGACTAAAGATCAGGGCAACTCTGGGTTTCTCAAAGCCTCTTCTGTCACAACCACTTGGAACCACTTGGCTGCCCTGGGAGTTTCTGCAGGTGTCACCTCCCACTAGAAAATCTTAAATATTTGTGACTGTTAGGAGCCTTACCCAGACCTGGAACAAGGCTTTAGTTTTTCACCATAGGATTTTTGGCTGGCCTTTGGTGACTTCTGACTAGACCACTGTCAGTCTGAGCAGATGAAATTTCCAAATACTTTGATATACAGAAGTGGCTTGATGTTAACTGGAATCTGCAAGTATAGATTTGGTAAAAAAGGAATCCAGACACAGTTTCCCAACAGCTCTTCTCAGCTCAGGAATGAAGTGGTGCAGGTCATGGTACACTTGCTACATTTCCAACGAGCCAGATCTTTAACATCTGTGTCTCAGAATTTCAACCATGATCCGAGTTATAGGCTAGGGGTAGAGTGCTGGCCTAGCTTCCGTGAAGCCCCCGGTTTGATCCCTACTGCTGTTTAAACTGTATGCTTGCAATCCCAGAACTTTGGAGGTAGAGGCAGGAGGATCAGAAGTTCAATGTCGGCCTTGGCTATGTAGTGATTTCAGAGCCAGCCTGGGATACCTGAGACCCCTGTATCTTTAAAAAAAATTTTTTTTTCTTGATGGTTCAAATCCTTTGAGGTCAGCATCGCAGAAAAACATTTGGTGTAGCACTGCATGTAGGGCGCAGCTTTAGCCTGTCAGCACTTTCCTCATGGAAGTAGGGTTCTGCAATGGAGTTAGCTTTTAAAAGCCAGGAAGACGCATGTTCTGGTATAGCAATATGATACTATGTGTCTGAGGAAATCTTAATTGTGACAGAAGCAAGCTGAACAGCCAGGAGGGTGCTTTCTGGACCCCTAGATAGAGACAGTTCAAGTTACCTTGTGCTCCCAGGAACTTTCAGCCCCTAAGTTGTGGTGTGCACAGCCACCATCCTCTGCTTAGCCACAGACCTCAGTAACTGTCTCATTCCTCCCTTCATTCCCTGCTCACAGAGGAATTCTAAGAGCACACAGTTCAGTGTAGGCTGTGGTGTTACTGTGTCATTTGAGGCTCCACTGTAAGCATGAAGAGCTCTGGGGACAGTTTTGTAGCTTTGCTTTCCCTTAGTGAGAGTTTTCTGTGAGAGTTTACTGACTCTGCTTCCCTTGAGGAGCATTTGGCCAGAAGCTAGAGCTGAACATCAGAGATCTTCATGGTCCACAGACACCNCACACACGCACTGGTCCTAAATCTTGGGGACAGAGAAAGTAAAGTGGGACCAGGCTTTTCCTCCAAGATGAGTTGAATGACTTGAATTGACAGCCATCTGTTTTGGGCACCTGGCAAACCCTGGAACTGTTGACAGTGGATGGATGGCAAGGAAGGTCCGCACTTGAAGCCCAGTCATTCTGAAGTGTTAGGTAGTCTCAGAAAAGCCTCAGGTCAGCTCTGATCAAATAGCCAGCTGCTAGTAGATGAGCATGTGGCCATATTAGGGCATGCTCTTTTGTGTGGGGGTGGGGTGCTCTTCTTGTTCTGACCTCTGTTTAAAAGGGCTTTTGTTCAGGGTAGGCTTCTTTGAGGGACTTGCAGGACATGGGCAATCCCTAAATCTGGTCATGGAAAGTGTGCCTATATGAGACTATGCTCAGACTGCTGTGGTCTCTGCCCTGCCCTAGGTACAACTGAATGCCGGCCAGCTGCAGTATATCCGCTTAGCCCAGCCTGTGTCAGGCACCCAAGTCGTGCAGGGACAGATCCAGACACTTGCCACCAATGCCCAACAGGTATGTACACTGGAGAGGGACAAGACAAGAATCTGCTGGCCAACTTTTTAGCAAAGAGACTGCTGAGAACAGTTCTCATTACCTTGTCCTTCAGCAAGAACCAGTTACCCCAAACCTTTATGTGGGTACCCAGGAGCAGATGGGATTGACCAAACAATTGGATTCAGTTTCTTAACATCTTGCTATTGAGGGGCAAAGGCACAGACAGTGTATACCAAAAAGAGGCCTGGTATGGGTCCTTACATGTCAGGCTGGAGGAAGCGTAGTTACCAGGCTGTGTTCCACCCTAAGCCCCAATGGCAGTTGTGTTTTGGTATTTCTTGTGCCCTTGGGAAAGCATGTTTAGCTTAATTTACTCTATAGGCAGACTCAGCTAGAGAAATCACCCCTTGTGTCCTTCCTGCCTTACAGTCTTGAAGACTCTGAGTCATAGGCACCAAAGGAACTACCTACTCCAGGCCTTGGGAGCCTAAGGGCCATGGTCGTCATGGGGACAGTGGTAAAGGGGATGTATTGTTGTTAATGGATCCTTTTGCCTCAGACCCAAAAAAAGCAGCAATCGTTTAAGAGCTGGACCCATCTGGCCCAGTTGCATTTCTGGTGATGTATCTATTGACAGTGGTGACAGAGCTCAGTTAGAGCAGGTCTCTAAAGATCTCATTTGGGAAAATGTGAGGAATGAGCCAAAAGTAAGCATCTGAGCTCCACGTCACCTCTGGGGTCGTTAAAGGGCCCTTTCCATTCCTGCAATCTGCTTGTCTGTGGACCTGAACTTTCCATTAGTTTCTTGGATCTCAGTGACACTTCTCAAGACTGGTTATGCAGCTGGGCGGTGGTGGGGCAGGCCTTTAATCCCAGCACTAGGGAGGTAGGGGCAGGTGGATCTCTGAGTGTGAGGCCAGCTTAGTTTACAAGAGCTAGTCCCAGGACAGGCACCAAAGCTACACACAGAAACCATGNAGACTGGTTATGCCATGAGTCCATTTCCCTTTTTACATTTTCTTTAAAAGCATGTAAGATTTTTTTTGTCATTTTCTTGAGATCCAAGAAGCCTTTTTGTGGCATGGAAGCAGAAGGAAGTGAGAAGGGTTTGTGGTTCCTCCACTGCCAGTTTGGGCAGTAGAAGCCAGAAAGTGGAGAGAAGGGGAGAGTCAAGAAGTGGATCCTTTGAGGGCATTTAAAATCTCCATGATGTAAATTTTACAGCTTGGTATCTAGTAGGTGCTCAATAAATGTTTGTTGAATGAATGCTGGATAAAATACATGTGATTTAAAGGTGAATAGCAGCTACTCTAAATAGCAGTGTTGCTATTTACTTCAAGGCACAGTTGGCTTTAATCTGTGAGAATTGTCAGTATGTCTCAGGTTTATTCGTTTATCCTAAAGGCATTTCTGCAAGAGTGACTGTTTTAGGGTGGTATGTAGATTAATCATAGCTGCTATTATCAAGCAGCTTATAGACCTACAGTAGGAGACAGACCTAGAATAAGCAATAATAAGAAACCCTTCTTACCTGCCCCTTTTTTAGTCCTTATAGCCTCTTTGGTAGGCTAGCAGGAGCTGTTTTGGGCCAGTGTAAGAACACATGAGAAGGCAAGCTTTACCTGAGAGATTGGCTCTGATGATTCCAAAAGCTGGTACAGAGGCTGCTGCAAGTTGTGTGTTCCACAGATGTAGATGCATATACCCAGTTTACCCAGCTCTGCCCAGCAGTTGTCATTATATTATACAGCTCTGCTTATCAGGATGAAGTCCTTGAGTAAGATGGGAAGTTTGTGGGGTAAATGTTTTTCTTGCTGCACACTGTGTTGGGGGGAAAGTGCTTTGTTTCTTGCTACTGTGAGGACTGCGAAGGCCAAGGCTGCTGCTCACTAGGGTATTTCATATTGCAGTCACATAATCTGATATGAGTTTGCTTTAGAGCCCACCTTCCAAGCACTCACTGCTTTGCCTTTCATTTTGCAGTTTGCCTTAACTGACTGAAAAACAAACTCTTAAGGCTTCTGTTCAAAGCCATAAGTATTATGTTAAAGCTGAGGAGCTGTGTGGCCTTATTGAACCTCCGACCTGAGGGGAGAGGGTGGTTGTAGTGATAAGGGGAGCGGGCCTGCTTTTAGTCCGGCCCAGCTCCCGCACGGTTAGCTTATTCCCTGAAATAACAACACACAAATTGTATTCATTTAAACACTGCCTGGCCCATTATATCCAGCCTC